>JAKTXL010000116.1:0-46679 GCA_030582535.1 Insectozyma bohioensis | reverse complement strand
ACCAATGTATAAGAAATCAATTTATATAATTTTTTAAATATAAATTAATAACTAAGGAGAAACTTGTCATCAAAGAAATAATTTCTTTTAAGAAGTTTTCAGAAGCTTGTTTTTTTTTGGTGGGTATATATCTTACAATCTTTCCATATTTTTGGAAGAATTTTATTTGATTTTGACTTAATTTGATTATTTCAATTGCAAATAAATTAAGAAAGACTATATTTATTTTTATATCATAGTTTTTTTTTTATTTTAATTTGTTTTAATTTATAATTTATGATTTATAATATATAATTTTAATTTCTTGTATAATATAATATTTTGTAGAATAATTTTAATCAAAGTTTTAAATTCTAATATACTCTTTATGAAATAATTAAAAATATAAAAATTAATAAATATTATTAGTGACCTGGAATTGATTCTACTGATGATGAATTGATAATGAAAAAAAAATAAAAAAAAAAAATAAAGTAAAATAGATTGAATCTTAAATTTTTCAAGGAAATGAATATTTTGTAGTTATTAAAAAGAAAAAGTTGTAAAAAAAAATTGAAGAAATTTGGGAAAGAAAAGTATATTTATAGTATTATTTTAATTTGTGTTTTTAAAAATTATTGCTATGCTGCTATACTATTTTTATTTTGCAATAATATTTTTCGTAATGCTGGTATACTATTTTTTTTTTTTGGCAGTAATATTTTTGGTATTGCTGCTATACTATTTTTATTTTGCAATAATATTTTGCGTAATGCTGCTATACTATATTTATTATCTACAAAAAAAAACATATACAAGATAAATAATACATTATAATAAAAGTTCAAATTTTACAATTTTTATTAATTTATGTATTTTGATATAAGTATTAAACTTTTAATTATAAATCTATATATCTAGTTGATGAATTATTCTATAAATCCAGTTTGAATTATTCTTTAAATTTAGTTTTTATCTATATTTCTTTGTCGTCTTTTTAATATGCATTCTTTTTCTGTATCAATAAATTTATGTTTCAATATTCGATATTCCATAAATTATTAAAGATACACAACTTCTATGCTAATTTAGAAAAAGAACAGTTCATATTATTTTAATTTTTTTATCAAACCTCGAAGGTAATAAATAATTGTTGTTTATTCAAAGATAATAATAATACAGACATAAGATCTCTTATGTATGTTATCACCAACCAAACAAATCTGTTTACTAGTATTACATATTTTAAAATAAGAATTAAAAAAAATTTACTTGTCCATCGAAGAAAATGAATTTTATATGGATTTATTAACTTGTGAAATTATTTTCTTGGTGCAATTTTATTTTTAGCATTCGATCTTTCCATATTTTTGGGAGAATTTTTCCAACTATTTTAACAATATGAAATTTATATTTTGTAGTTATTGAAAAGAAAAAGTTGTAAAAAAAAAATAAAAAAAAGTTGCGAAAGAAAAGTGTATTTATAGTATTATTTTAATTTGTATTTTTAACAAGTATTGTAATGCTGCTATACTATTTTTATTTTGCAGTAATATTTTTGGTAATGCTGCTATACTATTTTTTTTTTTGCAGTAATATTTTTGGTAATGCTGCTATACTATTTTTATTTTGCAGTAATGTAGATTCTTGGCCTTTTTATGATAACCATTAATAAAATCAATTAGGTTCATCTAATATAAATTATATATATACGAGAATTTATTAATCTAAATTATTCAAATCTGGTTGTCAAATCAACCAAGATTAGAAAAAATCTAAAAAAAAAAGCAAAATAGACAAAACATGACATAATATGATAAAATAATAATATGCCAAACAATATTTAGGATTTGTTTCTAGTAATATCTTAAAAAACATAAGTATATTGCATAATAGATACTGTGTTTCATTTAATTGATAATTATCAAGAATCTTCATTGATAAAGCTGAGAAATTTGGGTTTTTTCTTTATATAGACCGGATTTTAGTGTTATCTTAAAACCCCACGCTCTTCTCGTTTAAAATTTTGTGTACCAAAATAAACTTACTTAATCTCATTTAATGCAAGAACAGGCTAATAATACATTATAAAGTTAACTTGCTATCAATGAGAAAGCTTTAACTCAATAGATTTAGTTTTGTACATTTTAGCAATAATCAAAATATACTAAAAACGTAAATACGAAAGTATATTTTTGAAACATTTTATTTTCAAATCGTTTAATCTTGTTTATTTATTTATATACATTTTAGAATAAAACTCTTTAAAAATTTAAGATATAGAAAAAACGATCAGCGATTCAAAAAGAAGCAAAAAAACAAAAAAATAGATAAATAGAAGAAAATTAAAAGTAAATTAAAAAGCAACGGTGTCTATAAGATTATTTTAGAATTTAGAGGGGGGCGTGGGCTACAGTGTGGATGTTGCTGCATGGGCTCCATCGAAGAAGTTGCAACATTATAATTAGAGGGAAAAAAACAAAAAAGAAACTAAAAACAAAAACAAATATTTATTATTTAAAATGTTTTATATCAAACACCGTTCAAGATATATATATATATATAAGTAATAGTAATAGTACATCAACTCCACCACGTTGTTATTTTTTTAAAAAAAAAAGAAAGAAACTATATAATAATTATAAAATTAATAAATAGATTTTAAAAAATTGAATAGAAATTAGACATGCCACCGTTTATTGAAGATTGTTTAAACTATATAGATGCTAATTAATGAATGTTTTTGAACCTCCACGATCGGATATATAAATATGACTATAGAACATTCTAAAATATATATATAATATATTATGTAAAGTAAACGTTTAAAAAAAAATAAGTTTTAATAAATTTTTTAAAACTGTAGAGAGCCCACATGTTCCATGTACTCTATAAATAATACTTTGCCTCATCACTCTCTATATACTGCAAAAACCATATAGTACCCCAGCCCAACATAAACAATAGAAATATTATGTAAAACATGGGCTAAAAAAAAAAAACAACAAACCAGGAAAAAAAAAAAATACGTCAGAAAAAGAAACAAGAGAAAAATTCATAGATAAGAAAAATTATTAAAATACGCTATAAATATATTTACATATATATGATTTTAAACTCAAAACAACTGATGGCAAGAAAGAACCACAACTACAATTACAAGATTAGCTTATGAAATATTATAATACAAACTATATATTTAAGGGTTAACCTAAACTATGTATTTTATATATATGATATATTTCTTTTATATCTTTAAAACTTATGAGATCATATATTCAAATGTTTCAATAGAAATCGGACTTTCTCTATAAATATTATTATTCTAATTTTTTTTTTTCTATGTTTTGTTTTGTTTTGTTTAATTTGGAATTTCATAATATATAAATAATAATATAAACTAAAAAAGTATATAAATAGTTTGATATCTGTCCAAGATCTTAAAAATTGCAACTAAATATCTTTTTTTTTTTTTTTAGAAAGAGAAAAGAGAGAAGCGATTTAATTTTTCTCATATTTTGGGGGGTGGAAAGAATAGCACATTTTAATATTTGGATATTGAAATATCAATCCACTTGAAAACTCAACTTTATAATTTTCGGATAACTTCGATTTAAACCAACAGAATAGTTTTTAATCAAAATCAACAAAAATAAATTGAAAACTAAAATAACTGTTATCATAGAGAAACAAAAAAACAAACATTTAAAAAAAAAAATAGAATTAATTTTTTCTGTTTCTTTTTTTTTTTCCTTCTTTTCAAAACTGACTTCAAAAAAAAATTGAAAAAGAAAAAACAAAAAAAAAAAAATCAAGAAAAATTTTTATTTATCACTTTTTTTTTCTTTTTTAATATTTTCAAATTTTTAAGTTTTATATTTCATAAATTTATATTCTTTATAAAATTTATTGGAATTTGGGAATAAACTTATTCAAAGGTTAGATTAACTACATTTCATTCATTAATATTTAAAAAAGAATTTTGAAAAAAAAAAAAATCAAAAAAAAAATCAAAACAACCACTTTATCAAACTTATAATCATCATTAAAGATCAAAGAAAAAAAAAACAAATCATTTTTTTTTTTTTTAGAGGTCACTATAATAGTTATAAGCTTGTTGTCAATACTCCAACATTCAATTTCATATTCATAATCATTAATTATATGTCATCACTATATAAATATATATAAAAAAATTACCTTGTTCAAATAAGACTAAAGATAATAATAGCATAATAAATCAAATAGCATTTTAATTTTAATATATTTTTCTTTCTTAATTATATATACATATCTTAATTTTCGATATTTTTAAATATTATTTATGATTTTTATTATAATAAATTTTAAATTAATTGCATTATGGAAGACAGTATTTCAACATATAAATCATCCCATATATTAAATCAGGATCCAAAAAACTGTCCTAAAGTTTTTTTAAATGAACCAACTGAAATATCACCAATATCCAATAATATATCAAAAGATGATACTTATCTACCTAGATTATTGAAAACTACAACAATTAATGATTCATCAATAATTAATGAACCTTCATCAGCTTTGGAATCTGGTGTTGATATAATTGAGACAACAATACCACATCATCATCATCAACAACAACAACAACAACAACAATCATCTTCATCAACTCCAACCACAACTTCACCACCAACTACTGATCTACCGTTACCCAATTTACTTTCAGGAAGAAAAGCAGCTAGATCATTAAGAATTTTTCGAGGAATTAATAAAACTAATGAAGATGATCATGAAAATCATCATAATCAAGAAGATAATAATATAATTAAATCAAGTCCAATTAAAGAACAATTAAATAATGATCAAATAGATTTAGAATTAGAACCAGTATCATCTGCAACTTATATACCACATACTCCAGCAATTGTAACACCAACATCAAATAATGAACCAAATATACTTAATAATAAATCTAACAAGGTTATTAATGATAATGATAATAATACTAATATAGATGAATTATTGGATAAATTATCTCATCAAGATTTAGAAGAACCTATAACACCAGTAATATCGGCTAAACCTCAGCATTTAACTGCAAATTTAGAATATGATCATGGCTTAAATGGTGATATTACTAAAATTTCTTCAATTTATAATAATAATAAACAACAAGATGTTCAACCAGAAATTGTTGATATAGAAAAGATTATTAAATATTCAAGAGCTTCTACTCCAATAGAAAAAGAAATTGAACAACAACATGTACAAAAAGATGAAGTTGAACATGAAACAATAACAGAAAAAAATGAAGATGAAAATGAAATTGAATCTCAATTCCCATTAGCTGTTGAATTAAGACCTTTTAAAAATAAAGTAGGTGGTCATACAGCAATTTTTTCATTTTCAAAACAAGCAGTTTGTAAAGCATTAGTTAATCGAGAAAATTTATTCTATGAAACAATTGAAATTAATCATCCTCAATTATTAAAATTTATGCCTAAATATATTGGAGTTTTAAATGTTCGATATTCAAGTGTTATAAATGAAAAAGAATTAAAACCTATAGAGGAAGAAATAGAATTAAATTCTAAAGAAGATAATCATAATAATAATGAAGAGTACAGTATTAATAATAATAATAATAATGATAATAATAATAATAATAATAATAATAATAATAATGTTGATGTTGACAATATAAGTCATCAAAATATCATTAGAAAAAGAAGATCATCTGAAGATGTTCCACCAGAAGTTGTACTTGATGATAATAAACATATTATACCTGATCAATTATGGAAACAATATTCAAGTTCTTTTCCATCACCAAAATTTAATATAGATGATAGTTTACATAATAGTCCAGTACCAAGTTTAACAAATTCACCAATACAAAGAGCAAATCCTGGTTCAACTATGATTAATACTGATTTACAAGTTCAAGTTTTACAAGAAGTTTTTCAACCATCTTTAAAATCTCATGATGATGTATTTAGTATGGATGAAGATAATACTTCTAATAATAATATTAAATCTAATGATAATTTAGAACCTGTTTCGCCTGAATTATTATTAAGAAAACATACAAGATTTGAAAGATTTATATTATTAGAAGATTTAACATCAAAAATGAAACAACCTTGTGTATTAGATTTAAAAATGGGTACTAGACAATATGGTATTGAAGCAAATTTAAAGAAACAACAATCTCAAAGAAGAAAATGTTTAACTACAACATCAAGAAAATTAGGTGTAAGAATTTGTGGATTACAAATTTATAAATATAATAATCAAAGATTAATTAAAGATAAATATTTTGGTAGAAAAATAACTATTGGTAAACAATTTTGTAAAATTTTAGCAAAATTTTTATATAATGGTAAAGATATTTATTCAATTTTAACTAAAATTCCAAATTTAATTAATCAATTTAATGAATTATATGATATAATTGATAAATTACCTGGTTATAGAATGTATGGATCACTGATTTTATTAATGTATGAAGGTAATAAACAAGAACAAGAAGAAAATGAAGATCTTTCACATATAGTTAAAGTTAAAATTATTGATTTTGCTCAATCAGTTATATCAGAAGAAGATAAAAAATTTGCCAGTATTCCACCAAGACATCCAAATTTAATTGATTTAGGTTATTTAAGAGGAGTTAATTCATTAATATCATATTTTACAATAATTTTTCAAATACTTAGTCAAAGTAAAATAAGTTCAATAATTGATATGAAACAATGGTTAAAAATTAATAAATCAAAAATTATTAATTTAAATTGTATTTGGTTAGATGATTTTGCTGAAAATGAAGGTGATATATTAGATAATAATGATGATGATTATAATGATGATGATCCATTTAATATTAAATATCCAATGTATAGTTTAGAAGATGATGAATGTATTTCAGATTGAAATTTATTATTTTTTATTGGGAGGTTGTTTTTTTTTAGGTTTTTTCGTATAGTAATGTATGTATATAAAGGGTCGGTTTAATAATAATATTAATATTAATAATAATATATAAAATAAATATTAAAAAGAGTAATCATTTGAACTATATATAATAATTTACAACGAATAAGAATCTTCTCTTGTCTTGTCTTGGGGCGTGGCTGTAGATGCCTTAAAAAAAAAAAAAATGGTTTTGTTTCTTGTTTTTGTTACCCCGGATTAACTATAAAAAAAAAATGAAGGAAAAAAAAGAAACGAAACGAAGCAAAACGAAACAAAATCAAAAATTGAACGATCAGGAAAAAACGGGTGAAACAAAACCAACAACATGACTTCTATAGAACTCTGATTTTCAAATATAGAAGCAATTCAATGCGAAAAGTAATTAAATGTAAAAGAACGAGAACACTAAAAGATTGATTGCTATTGATTGAATTGATGTTGTGATATTGAATATTAGATAAAAAAAAAAAAATAAAATATTATAATTCGTTAAATGTCTTGGAATATGGGACATACACAAAACTTAAAAAAAAAAAAGGAGGGGAAGTTTTATATTAGAAGTCAAGTCAAGTAAAGTCGGTTCAATTCAATTCAGTTCAATTCAGTTCAGTTCAGTTAAATTAGCGTGGTGTGTCAGAATTATGACACTAATTTTGAACACAATAAGGACACGACATGACATGACACGACTAGAAATTTCAATGGATAGAAAAAAATGTTTCGCATTACGGCTTTGCTTTCGGGTGAATATAATAATAATTTTAAAGAACAAATAGAAAAGAAAAAAGCAAAGAAAAAAAAATCTTATTTATTTATTTATTTTAAGGCAGTGTGTCGCTTGTTTTTGTGTCTAATGTCAAAACTAAAATTTTGACACACACTCCAATTTTTTTTAAAATTAAATTAAAATGTCACTCTTCACCATACACACCTCTACATACAAAAAAAAAACAATCTCCCTATATAAAAATGTCTCATCAAACACGTATGTCGCTCGATTTTTTTATTTTTTTTTGTTAGTTTTTTTTTTTTCTCTCTCTCTCTTTTAAATATTTGGTAAAACAATTTCATGTTTAGCTACTAATTCATTAGCTTTAATTAAATTTGGTAATTTTTTAATAGTTTCAACCCAATTATTTAAATTTGGATAAGTTTTAATAATATCAATATCTTTACCAAAATTTTTTAAAGAATCTTTATTTTGAAA
Organism: Insectozyma bohioensis; assembly: GCA_030582535.1. Taxonomy (NCBI): domain Eukaryota; kingdom Fungi; phylum Ascomycota; class Pichiomycetes; order Serinales; family Debaryomycetaceae; genus Insectozyma; species Insectozyma bohioensis. The sequence goes on along the minus strand of JAKTXL010000116.1, from coordinate 38,539 downwards.
TAAATTAACTAAAATTGGAAATGATAAAATTATATCAGCACCTGATAATTTTGAACCAACAAAAAAATTTGAACCTTTTGATTTTTGTTTTTTTAAAATATCTTCTAAATAATTTAAATTTTTAATTAATTCTGGTAAATAAAATTGATCATCTATACCTTTAACTAATAATCCCATTAAAAATTGTGTACCCCAAGGTGCTTTCTTTTTAGCAAATCCATGAATTAATAAAGTAACTAATAATGGTTGAATAGTACCTTCACTATAATGTAAGAAATAATCAACTTCATCAATTTCATCTTGATTTGAAGGTGTTAAAATATTATTTGAATCATAATTTTTTAAAATATAATTTATAATATGACCTGTTTCTGCAATTATTTTACTTGATCCATCATTTTTAATAACTTCAATAACTGGTGATTTACCTAATGGATGAATTTTTTCTAATTCTTTTGGTGCTCTAAATTCTTTTGTTCTTGTATAAACTTTTAATTCAAATGGTACATTTAATTCTTCTAATAACCAAATAATTCTTTGTGATCTTGAATAATTTAACCTTTTTAAATAAAAATATTAGTATTTTTTTTTCTTTTTTTTTTAAAAAATAATATCAAATGTATCTAATAAATATACTCACCAATGAACAATAATTTTATCTCCTGTTGATGCCATTTTTGAAATGCAATTGATTAATATCTAATTATATATATATAATTAAAAAGAAGAAATCAAGGGGGTGAGAGAGATCTTTAAAAAAAAAAAAAGAATATATTAAAAAGGGTTCGAGTTGTTTTATATATAATTCGCCTCGGAGATAAGGAGATGAATGTGTAATTTTTGTTTTTTTTTTTGAAGTTGCTAATCCGAACAGTGAAGATTTTTTAATAACTCAATTTACATTTTTAAGAAAGTTAAATTTGATTATAAAACAATGTAGTCAATATATATAACCTTTGATAATATGGGGTAATAATTACATTACATTACTTTGTAATTATGTAAAGATTTTTAACTAATAACCATCTAAATGTCTCTTGCCAATTAACAATAAGGCGTTGTTGAAAACGTTTTGTAAATGTCTGTCACCATAGTAATTGAGTTCTTAAGTAGTATAAAATATAATTGTAATTAAGAGAATGTCTCCCACATTTGACTTTTACCTTTAGACTTTATTTTATTTTATATTTTATTTTATTTTTTATTTTTCTGATATTAATTTTGTGACATTTTCTAAATTGTTTTTTTTTTTCTTTTCTTTTTTATTTTATTTTATTTTTATTTTCAATCTCGACTTTTTTCTTTCTTTTTTTTTTATATTCAAAAACAATCAAAACTTTTTTTTTTGTTTCAACTCCACCAAGTCAAATACTTTTATATTTTTTTTTTAGTTGTTTTTGATTTATTCTTTTCTTTTTCCTTTGTCTTTTGATTTTTGAAAAAGTTAATTTTCGTTATCATATCTAAGAATATAAATATCGATTAGAAGAAAGGTTCATTTATAATTTATAAATAGATACATAAACTATTGATTTTTTTTTTTTTGACATTTTGATATATTTGCATATTTTTTTTTTATTTACTGGATTTTTTTTTTTTCATCCATATTAATTTATTTATTGTTTTTTTTTTTTAATAACAGTTTCATTTCATTTCAAGATTATTTTTTTTTTAATTTAATTCAAGAGTTTTAATTAGAAGATGCCTCGTCGTGGAAGTAATGCCCCATCAATACCAGTTGTAGCCACTATTGATATTGGTACAACATCAGCAAGAGCTATATTATTTTCTCAAGAAGGTCATGAAATTGCCAAACATCAAATTGAATATTCAACAACAGCTTCTGAAGCTCCAGAAAATTCTAAAAATACTGAACAATTTAGAAGAAGAAGTTCTTTAATGAGACATGAAGATCCAATTTTTTCAGCTGAAGGTATTGCTATTTCAATTAATGATAATGTTGAAATTGAAAATAATAAATCAAGTGTTGGTCCAACTTTAAGATTTCCTCAACCTGGTTGGGTTGAATGTATGCCTGTTCATATTTTAGCTAATGCTGTTCAATGTTTAGTTGCTTGTTTAATTACTTTAAGAAAAATTAATCAAAATCCTCAATTAAAAATTAAATATAAAGTTAAATGTATTGGTATTGCTAATATGAGAGAAACTACTATTGTTTGGTCAAGAAAAACTGGTAAACCTTTAAGTGGAGGTATTACATGGACTGATACAAGAACTTCTGAAATTGTTCAACATTTAGAAAAAATGATTGATGATGATAGAAAAGCTGAATTAAAAGAAAAAACTGGTTTACCTTTATCAACATATTTTTCAGCAGCAAAATTAAGATGGTTATTAGATAATGATGATACTATAAGAAAAATTTATGAAGAAGAAGAAGGTAATTTAATGTTTGGTACTGTTGATACTTGGTTAATTTATCATTTAACAAAAGAAAAAACTTTTGTATCTGATATTACTAATGCTTCAAGAACTTATTTTATGAATTTAGAAACTCAAGATTATGATGAAGATTTATTAGATTTTTGGGGTATTGATCCAACAAGAATAAGATTACCAAAAATTGTTTCAAGTTCTGAATTTTATGGTTCATTTGCTGCACCAAATTTATCAAATTTAGGTTTTCATAATAAAATTACTCAAGAAGCTTATGATATTTTAAAAACTATTACTGGTGTACCAATTTGTGGTTGTTTAGGTGATCAATCAGCTTCATTAGTTGGTCAATTAGCTTTTGCTCCTGGTAGTGCTAAATGTACTTATGGTACTGGTTGTTTCTTATTATATAATACTGGTACTACTAAATTAATTAGTGATCATGGTGCTTTAACTACATTTGGTTATTGGTTTCCAACTTTAAAAGGTGATGCTGGTAAACCAAATTATGCATTAGAAGGTTCAATTGCTGTTGCTGGTTCAATTATTCAATGGTTAAGAGATAATTTAAAAATGATTGAAAATGCTAAAGATATTGGTCCATTAGCTTCACAAGTTGAAAATTCTGGTGGTGTTGTATTTATTCCTGCATTTTCTGGTTTATATGCACCTTATTGGGATCGTGGTGCAAGAGGTACTATATTTGGTATGACTCAATATACATCTGCTTCACATATTGCAAGAGCTGCTTTAGAAGGTGTTTGTTATCAAGTTAGAGCTATTTTAAAAGCTATGGCTAGTGATGCTGGTGGATCAGAAGATTTCTTGGAAGAAGCTTTACAATCACAAAATGAAACTAAACCATTATCAACTTTAGCAACTGATGGTGGTATGTCAAAAGCTGATGAAGTTTTACAAATTCAAGCTGATGTTTTAGGTCCTTGTGTTACTGTTAAACGTGCTCAAATATCAGAATGTACAGCATTAGGAGCTGCTATAGCTGCTGGTTTAGCTGCTAAAAATGAAGAAGATCGTATTTGGAAAGATTTAGATGATGTTGTAGCTAAAATTTCTGGTGAAGATGATAGTAAAAATACATTTACAGCTCAATTACCAGATGCTGAAAGAAGAAGAAATTGGAAAAGATGGGGTAAAGCTGTTGATAGAGCAAAAGATTGGTTAAATGAAGATGATTAAACAAAAAAAGGATAATTATTGTACATATATAGAAGAAAGAAAGAAAGAAAAAAAAAAATATAAGAAAAAATAATTCACATAAAAAAAAAAAATTTGGCAACACCACACTTGCTGCTAAAAATTAAAGAGTAATAAATTTTTAGATATTTATATATAGATTATATATATTATTAGTTATACATTTATTTTTTTTTTTTTTATTTTTATTTTTATTTTTTTTTTAATACTTAATTTTCAAATGATGAATCAATATCATCTATATTTATAGAATTTTCATAAATTACATGTTCATCTAAATTTTCAACATTAAAAGTAGAATCAAAATCATCTTCATCAATTTTAGTTTGTTTTAAAGGTGAATTAAAAATATCATTAAAAAATTTACTTGTTTGTTTTGATAATGAATCAATTTTTTCATTTGAAGATTTAAGAAAAATATTTAATTCTTCTTCTTTATTTTGAAATATTATTGAAGCTTTCTTTTTAACATTATTATAATCAAAATTATTAATATTTGGTGATTGATTATTATTATTATTATTATTATTTAAATTTAAATTATTTGTTATTGATGATAAATTTATATTTAAAAAGGATGATTGTTTTTTTAAAGGTGTTCTAATTGGTGATTTATTTAATGATTCATTATCATTTCTATTTATTTTTAATTGATTTAATTGATTTTCAGTTTCATTAAATGCTATTTTATAAATATCTTGTTTTTTATTTAAATTTATATGATTTGATTTAATTTCTTCAATTTTTAATAATTCAATTTTTTTAGAAATTTCCAACATTTCAATTTTTTTAATATTACATTGTTGTTCTAAATTTTTTAATTCTTCTTGTTTATTCATATATTGTTGAAATAAATTTTGTTGTGTTGTATATATATCATCTTTATTATTAGTAGTAGTAGTAGTACTGGTAGTAGTACTGGTAACCTCATTTGATGATATTGATTTTGATTGTTCAATTGGTAGTGGTATTCCTAAACCTTTTGAACTTTTTTTATTAAGTTTAGGTATTGGTTTTAAAGGTGATGATCTTTTTGGTGATAATGAAAATTTAACTAAGCCAGTCGTCTCACTAATTTTACGATTATTATTATTATTATTATTATTATGAGTATTGTTTATTCTATTTGCAGATGTTGGATTTAATACCGAATATGATGATTTCTTTTTAATTGGGGTATTTAATTGTTGTTGAATTAACGACATATTTTTATATAAATATTCTAAAGTTGACGAACAAAGTTGAGTTTAAAAAAAAAAAAAAACATATAAAAACAAAAAAAAAATATTATAAACTAAGGTTTATTTATTTACTCTAAAATATATGAAATTTTAACAGCAATCTTTTAGAAAATAAATCATCTTAAGAGATGACAAGGGGATCAATTCAAATCAATTAATAATAAGTAAGTGGGTTCCCTATATAACTAGAACTATATAGTTGTGAAAAAAAAAATTAATTTGTTAACCTAATTAAGCTAAATTAAAAACATTAAAATTATGCAACTTAATTAAGTAAACTAAAAACATACAGAAATTTTTTTTTCTTTTTTTTTTTTAGATTTGTATGGAAGGAAGATCAACTTACATGGAAAATAGAAAAATTATTGAATTGTTTTTCAATCATCTCTGAATTAAACAGATAGTAGAATCCCTAAATAATAGATTGGTTTAAACTTTAGTATATTATTATATTCATTGTATAGTTATAGTTTAATATATTTGGATTTGAAGTTAAAGTTTTTTAGATTGTCACGTGCACGGTTGTGCACATTTCTTGTCTTAGTGTTAGTGTGCATGTGTGTTAATATTAATATTAATGTATGGGAGACCTGCATGTAATATATATTGAAGCACCCAATATATTGAATTTGTATGACAATGACAATTCAATTTAATTAAATTAAGAGAATCAACAAAAAAATAATTTTGTGATTTTTTTTGTTTTTTTTTTTTTTTAGTTTTTTGTTTTTTGTTTATATAAATTTCGTTTCAATTTTCAAAACATTTTATTTTTTTTACTACTTCTTTTTCTTTTTTGAACTTTTTTTCCTTTTTCCTTTCTCTTTTTCTTATTTAGCTTTTATTCTTATAAGTTATTGAAAAAGAAGTTCGTTTAAATTCAATTAATTGAAATCATCAGTTTAACTAAGATATTCAAATTTTTTTTTTTTTCGTTGTTTCAATCATGAGTTGTTTTGCTAAAATTAAGTGCTTTTTAACTTCATTCATATTATTTTATGCTTCATATTTATATTTCTATAAATGTGCAACTTTAACTCCATTACAAGAAGTTGGTGATAAAATTTTACATCCATTAGAAACTCATCATAATCAATTATGTGATTTATTACATACTTCAATTAATTATGTTGAACCATACGCCACTCAAGTTCAAACTTTCTTAGATGAAAATGTTCATACTCATCCATTATTTATTGAATATGAAATTCATGAAAAATTAGAACATGGTAAAGAACAATTCAAAATTTATGTTTATCCTTTTATTCATCAATTATATCAATATACTGATGTTTTTGAAACTCATGCTTATGATCATTTAGAAAATGTTTTAACTCAAGCTAATGAATTTGTAAACAATAAGTTCAAAAAAGATTAAAGAATTAAAGATTGAAAAAAAATGAATTTTAGTTAAATGTTTAAATGTTACTATTGATATCCATTTATTTATTTTTTCTGAATATTTTTAAATATTCAAAGGTTTTGATTTTATAGTTGGCAAGTAAATATACATATATTCATATTTATATATATTATATATTATAATCATAGATTTTTATGTAGAATTATATCCCTAATATTGCTTTGTTTTACGTATTTATGCATTTCAATGTCAGGTTCTTTTAGTAAGAGAAAATTGAGAGGAGTTGATTTGTTAATTGTTTTGTTTTACAATATATATTTTTTTTTTTTTTTTTTCAATTTTTCAGTCTTTTTTTTTTGTCGTTTTTTCATTTTCCATTTTCTCTATTTTCCATCTCCCCATATTTTTCCACAATTCAATCGTTTTTGTTAACCGTTCCGAAACAACTTTTAAACTTTTGATACTAATTTTTTTTTTATTATTATTATCATGATTCTGAAAAGCAAGTTTTTTGACACTGAAATTTTTTTTTTTTTTTTTTGCCCCCTAATCCTAACGCCCCATTTCGCGCGAACGAATGATAGTAAACAAAACAAAGCCAAATTATCAAAAAACCCCAGATCTCAAAAATAGAAGAAAAAAAAAAAACTCAAATATCGAAAATCAAAATCGAAAATCGAAAATCGAAATCTTGGCAACTCCAATATAAAAAAAAGATTTATCCTTGTTACTCTTTCTTAAAAAGATTTAGTTAATTATGTACCATGAAACCACTCCATTAATATCATCAACATCAATTCTACCGTCGAATAATAATGATACTACTCATAATAATCAACAACATCCCCAACAACAACATCATCATCATCATCAATATCAACATGTTAATACTAAAAGATTATTAAATTCTCGTCATATATCTATGATTTCAATAGGTGGAATTGTAGGTACAGGTTTGCTAATAGGAATTCGAATGACATTAGTCAATGGACCAATAATTAGTTTATTATCATATTTTTATATAAGTTTTATTTGTTTTTATATTATACAAGCAATAGGAGAAATGTCATGTTATATGCCAATAAATGGATCATTATGTCAATTTCAATTTAGATTTATATCTGATCAAATTGGTATATTAAATAATTTTATTTATTGGATTAGTTGGTCAATTACTTTAGCTTTAGAATTAACTTTAATTTATTCAATTATTAATTGGTGGGATTTTAAAATTGATTGGATTAATAATGAAATTAGTTTAATTTTAATTATTTGGTTAATTTTGACATGTTTTAATTTATTACCTGTTAATTATTATGGAGAAATTGAATTTTTTATTACAATTTTAAAAATTTTATTTATGATTAGTTGGATTATTATTAGTTGTATATTAATTTTTAAAAATAATAATAATAATAATGGTGGATTTAAATATTGGAATAAGAAATTAATTTGGGGTATTGATATAATTCAAATATTTAAAAATCCAATAGGTAATAAAATTTTAAATATTTTATCATCATTAATTTCTTCATGTTTTACATTTCAATCAATTGAATCAGTTGGTTTATGTTCTGGAGAAATTGAAAATATTCATAAAAATTTACCAAAATCAATTAAATTTATTGTACTGAGAATTTTAATATTTTATATTACAACATTATTTTTATTAACTTTAATGATACCATGTAATGATTCAAGATTAATATCTGAAAATGAAAGTATTATGTCATCTCCATTTTTAATTGGATTAATTAATTGTGGAATTAATCAAAAATCAAATATTTTAAATATATTTAATTTTATAATTTTAATATCTATGATTTCAGCTGCAAATTCAAATATTTATTTTGGTTCAAGATGTTTATTATCAATGGTTGAAGAAAATTATTTACCTAAAATTTTAAGTAATACTTATTTAGGTATTCCATATAATTCAGTTTTATTAACTTCTTCAATTGGTTTAATTTCATTAATTTCAAAATATAAAGCAATTAATTATTTTTATCAATTATTAATTAATTTATCATCAACTGCTGGTTTATTAATGTGGTTATTTATACTGATTAGTTATTTAAGATTTAGAAAAGCATTAAATTTTAATCAATTAAATTATAAAAATTTATCATATATAGCACCTAATTTTTTCCCAATGATTCAATTTAGTTGGATAACTTTAATTAGTATAATTATTATAATTTTAGGTAATGGTATTGTTAATATTTGGCAATTTAAATGGGATTCATTTATTAGTTGTTATTTAACTCTGATATTTATTATTGTTGGTAGTATATTATTAAGTTATAAATGGAATAAACCTATACTTATTCCTATTGAAGATATAGATATTTTTACAGATCAAAGTAAATATGCCTTTAAATAAATAAAAGAAGTTGCGAAAAAAAAAAAAAAAGAAAAAAAAAATCCAATATTATTATAGATCACTCACTTTTTGATTGATACTCATCATCATTTCAAGACACGTTAAAAACAATCATAAAATAAAAACAAAAACAATCAAAGAAAAAAAAAAAAAAAAAAATCTCACTTTCCAACCAAAAATCTTTTTTACAACATCATCATCATCATCATCATCATCCAATCCACATCATTAATTAATTTAATATGACAAGTACGATCAAAACTATTATTGGTCTATTTATTATATATGTGATATATGTATGGACTTGGGTATGTCCATTGACAGAATCTTCAATAAATAATCAAATTACACCAATTAATTATCATTTTTGTAGTTTAAGTAATATATATATTAAACCACATGTGGTACCTATATATACAGAAAATATTGAACCAATTATAAATTCTATTGATGAACAATTTAAAATTCATGATAAATTAAATTATGGTTATGAAGTAATTAGTAAAATTGATGATGATTATAAATTAAGTTATCAATTAGGTGAATATTTACAAATTATAATTAATTATTTACAAGATTTTATTAATTTTATTAATAATAAATTATATTTTTATTATTCTTTAATAAAAACTAATTATTTAAAAGATTTTGAAATAAATTTAAATTTACCTATTAATTATTTTAATAAATATTTTAATTTATTATTAAATAATAATCAAATTATATCATTTCAAGAATATTTAAAATCTTTTAAATATTTAAATTTAAGTTTTGAATTTTTAAAAGATTTTATAAATAAATTTATAAATTCAAGTTCAACTCAAGGTTTATTAAAAATTCAAGAAAAATCTCAATTTTTAAAAAATGAATTTAAAAATTTTGTTGAAAAAAATCAAGAATTTCCAAAAGAATTTAAACAAAATATTTTACAAGTTGTTAAAGATATGTTAGGTGAAAAGAAAGAATCTGAAGATGAACAAGAAGAATCTGTTTCAACTAGTGATCCTGTTGAAGAATCTGTTGAAGAAATTATTATTGAAGATGAAAAAGATGATGAAGATATAGAAATAATAGAAGTAGTAGTTGAAGAAGAAGAAGAATATGATTATGATGATGAAGAACCTGAAACTATTATTGTTACATCAACAATTAGTGTTACAGATGATTCATTAGCTACAGAATCTTCAGATTCATCATTATCTATAGAATCATTAGATCCAATATATGAAGAAATTAATTATTGGGAAACAAAAGTTAATAAAACAATTGAATTAGCAATGAAAAATTTAGAATTTGAAATGAAACCAAAAATTGATTTTATAATAAATGAAATTAAACCAATTATAAGTGAAAATTTTCAAATTTTACAAAAATTAAATCATGATCAATATAAAAATATACATTCAAAAATTAGTAAAATTAATAAAGATTATGAAAAAATTTTATCATCAAAAGATTATTCAATTGAATCTATAACAAGACAAGAAATTAGAGATGATATTTCAGAAAGTTATAAAAGTGTTGATGAAACTTCAAAAAAAATTCAAACTTTATTAACTAATTCTCATGAAAAAATAATTATTGAATATTTTAAAGTTATTCAAGATACAATAGATATTTTAGAATCTTTTAGTGATTCAACTATAAATGAATTTATGAAAATTTTACAAGATTTAACATCAAATTTAGATGAAGAAATTAATTGGAAAATTTGGAAAAAATTTCATTTAATTAAAGAATCATTATTTAATTTTAGAGATTTTATTTTTAATACAGCAAATGAATATAAAAAAAATAATAAACAAATTAATAATATAATTGGTTTAAATTTATGGAATGAATATTTAAAAAATATTGAATTTCATTTAAATTATTTAATTAAAGATAATGGAGAATATTTACAAATTATTCGAGCTCAAGCTAATATTGCATTTCAAATGAGAGAAGGATTAGTTGTTGAATTAAAAGAAAAAGAAATTGAATTAAGAAAAGAATTAGAATTAAAAGAAAAAGAATATTTGGAGGAGGAGGAAGCAAAAAGGGAAAAAGAAAGAAAAGAAAAAGAAGAACAAGAACAAGAACAAGAAAAGAAACAACATGAAGAAAAAGAAATAATAGAAGAAAAAGAAGAACGAAAAGAAGAAGAAGAAAAGGAAGAAGAAATTGAAATAATAGAGTCAGGTAGTACTGCAACATCAATTGTTAAACCAAATTTAGAAGAAATAGTAGTTGAAGAAATAATAGAAGATGTTATAATTGAAGAAATAGTAGAAGAATACGAAGTAGTAGAAGATGATGAAGAAGAACAAGACGAAGAACAAGATGAAGAACAAGATGAAGAAGATGAAGAAGATAAAGAATATAAAGAAGCTCAAAAACAAGAAGAAGAAGAAGAAGAAGAAGAAGCTAAATAATAATAAAATCTAAAAAAAAAAACAATAAGATTGATTTAAGTACATAAATTATAAATATGTGTGATTGTGATATTGTATTTGTTATTATTATTATATATCTAAGTAAAACTATATTAAAATATATATAAATTTTTTTTAATTTGAATTATCTCTATAAATCTAATAAGATATGAAACAAAACAAAACAAAATCTATACTAAACCAAATATAAAAATCCTATTCTTGAAAGGTTTATCTCGGAGATTTTTTTATCCTCTTTATTTAAAACTTAATCAACAACCATTTTTTTTTTAATTTAATTTAATTTAAAACAATTTTTTTTTTTGAAAATCAGAGATAAGAAATCTTTTTGTTTATACTGAGGTATGGAGTTCAACATACAATATTTTTTTTTTTTTTTTTTGCACCAAAAAGTTATATATAGAGAATGGTCTTATCTCCATATCAAATCTAAACAGAAATGTCAAAGATTTATATATAAACTAATCTTGAACCAATTGTAGTTGAATTTAATTATGATCATTTTAAAAGAGAATAGAGAGGGGAAAAATAAGTATATGTATAAATATAAATATAAATAGGAGGTGTAACTAATTGGAAATTAAAGATTAAAGTTAATAGATAAACAAAAATATAAATAAAACAATTGATAACATATATACATGAGGCTCTATCAGATTAAATTTTTTTGAAAAACTCGAAATCTTAAAAAATTGTAATAATATGTTATTGTTGTTAGGTGATAAATATTGATAAACGAAACAACCAAATATAGAAAGTGGTAGAGAGAGAAATAAAGAGAGAAAAAACTTAACACTAAAAATTAAAAATTAAAAATTATTGAATGTTCATTATAGGGAATATTTTACTAAAATAATTAAGCGCGATTATCTATGTATCTAACTAAGTAACTAGTATTTATCACTTTGATAAACTCTTTCTAAATATTATCAATTGATTGATTCTACTTATTCAATTGGTTGATATTCCTATATAATCAGAACAATGTGTGTTGACAATAAGGTATGAAATGGTGTAATTTAAGTTTAAAGTTAATTGGAAATTATTATTTTCATAAATCAATAAATACCCCATGATTCTTCTTTTTGAAAATTAAAATTAAAATTTATATATTATTTTTTTTGAATTGTTTATTTTATTTAAAATTTTATATTATTGTTCGATTACTATATCTTTGATTATTATTGGTTGATTTGCATTGATAACAAAAAATTATATATTATATTATATTATATTGTGTTTATTATATACAGGTTGTACATAAAAGTCATATGGGAGATCTTTAATTTTTTTTTTTTTTTTTTTTTGCATTTTTCATTATGGGCTAACGGGGGGCCATTATAATATAAAATTATTATTTTTATTATATTATAATTATGATAAAAGAAAACTTGTTGAAAATCAGGAACGGATAACTTTCAAAATTTAATAACAACAACAACAATTTCAATTTCAATTACATTTAGAGAAAATAGAAATAGCAAAAGAAAAGAACAAAAAGATCTTTAAATTTTAGAAAACCAAAAACAGAAAAAAAAAAGGAAAAAAAGAAAATAAAATTTTTGAAACTGAAATTGAAATTGAAATTTACTATGTATGTATATATTATATGTCTCTCTTAACTGAACAATTGAATATATTTCAACCCTTTCACACGAGTACTAAAATATTGAAATATTGAAATATTAAAAATATGTCAATTCATATATATATCATTTAATTAATAAAAAGCACATGGTTTGAGGTAATTTGAATTAAAAAAAAAAAAATCTCAATTTATATATATATATATTGTATTGAGTGAATTGTAAATTGCAACAACTACAAAATAAAACTCATACCATGAAGCTCGCCTTGATCCCAGCCTCGTTTGATTTTGTTCTGCCCTGGATCCCCCACCATTGGCACCACGGAACCAACAACTAACCAACGGTCACCGCGCCCCACTGCTGAAATTTCTTTTTTATTTTTATTTATTTTAATTTCTTGTTTTTCTTTTCTTCCATTCAGCCTAATTTTCATTTTAAGTGATGTAGATCAATTTAATTTAATTGAAAAAAAAAAAAAAAAAAAAAAAAAAGAAAACAATTATGAATAATAAACTTATGATTTTTAAAATTTGATATACGATTTCTATTATTATTATTGTAATATTTTACCTTGCTTTACATATATATATTGAACCCCATGTATGTATTATCAAATTAGAGAACTGAATGAAAAGAATAAACTACATATCTTTTTTTTGCGATTCTCCTATTCTCCTTTTTTTTTTTTTTTAATAAATCCCTCAAAAGTACAATTCTATTTTTCAAAATGTGTTTGGTTATAGATCAGTATTTATATAAGTGTATAGAGTATATGTATTAGTACTATGTAAGAATGTATTAAAAGATTGTAGTAAATTTGAAAAAAAAAAAACTCTAAGAGTCATAATGCCATCATCATATTTTAGGTTTGATAGTAACCAACAAGAAGAATAAAATTAGAAAAAAAAAAAAATAATAAATAAATAAATTTAACTAAATTTGGTTGTATTATCCCTTTTATAAAGAGGATTTGGATTATATACAGTATGTTGCTCCATGGATTGTGATTGGTTGTGATAACTAACAATAGTCCTGTTTATGTAGGGTGTGTTAATAAAAATATTTATCTTGTGCATTACAAAAAATTTCTTATCCTATTAGTAAAAAAAAGAAAGAAAAATAAGAAATTAAAAACTTTCGATAATCAGGATCAACCTTAATTTCTATTCCCAATCTATCAATAATATTTATATTTATTTATTTGTATATGTATATATATATATATCGATTAGATTCTTTTTTTTATTTTCAAAATTCTCTTTTTTTTCTTTTCTGGTTTTCTTTATTGAATTATCAAATATCAACTACTTAATTGATTTTGAAAAAAAAGTTTCAACCTTTTTATTTTCCTTCCTCCCTTCCTCATTTACTTTTATCTTTTTGATTTAAAGATAATTGTTTTTATTTTTTATTTCAATTAATTAATTAATTTCATTTTTTTTTTTAATTATTCATTCATTTATTTGTTGAATATATTTTATTATACACATTTTATACATATACACATATACATATATAAATAAAAATGGCTACTGTCACTTTAACAGAACAAACTGCTATATTAGCTAAATATTTAGATTTACCTCAAAATGGTAGAGTTTTAGCTGAATATGTTTGGATTGATGCTGAAGGTAATTTAAGATCTAAATGTAAAACTTTAGATAAAAAACCATCATCAGTCGATGATTTACCAGAATGGAATTATGATGGTTCATCAACTATGCAAGCTCCAGGTCATGATTCAGATGTTTATTTAAGACCAGTTGCTTATTATCCAGATCCATTTAGAAAAGGTGATAATATTATTGTTTTAAATGAATGTTGGAATAATGATGGTACTCCAAATAAATTTAATCATAGACATGAATGTGCTAAATTAATGAAAGCTCATGATAATGAAGAAATTTGGTTTGGTTTAGAACAAGAATATACTTTATTTGATCAATATGATTATCCTTATGGTTGGCCAAGAGGTGGTTTTCCAGCTCCTCAAGGTCCATTTTATTGTGGTGTAGGTACTGGTAAAGTTGTTGCAAGAGATGTTGTTGAAGCTCATTATAGAGCTTGTTTATATGCTGGTTTAAATATTTCTGGTATTAATGCTGAAGTTATGCCATCACAATGGGAATTTCAAGTTGGTCCATGTGAAGGTATTGAAATGGGTGATCAATTATGGATTGCTAGATATTTATTACAAAGAGTTGCTGAAGAATTCGCTGTTAAAATTTCTTTCCATCCAAAACCATTGAAAGGAGATTGGAATGGTGCTGGTTGTCATACTAATGTTTCTACTAAAACAATGAGAGTTCCAGGTGGTATGAAAGTTATTGAAGAAGCTTTAAGTAAATTAGCTAAAAGACATAAAGAACATATGTTGTTGTATGGAGCTGATAATGATCAAAGATTAACTGGTAGACATGAAACTGCTCATGCTGGTGCTTTTTCATCTGGTGTTGCTAATAGAGGTGCTTCAGTTAGAATTCCAAGATCTGTTGCTAAAGAAGGATATGGTTATTTCGAAGATAGAAGACCAGCTTCAAATATTGATCCATATTTAGTTACTGGTATAATGGTTGAAACTATTTGTGGTTCAATTCCAGATGCTGATATGTCAAAAGAATTTGCTAGAGAATCTAGTGATTTTTAAAAAAATTAAAAAAAAAAAAAATCTTATAAAATTTGTTATATAAAATACTATACACACACATACATAAATAGTAATTAATGAAGAGAGTTTATATTTGTTTTCTTATAAAAAAAAAGAAGTTTATTTATTAATATATATTGTAAAGTTACAGAATTAGAATTATTATCAAATTTGTAGATATTATAAAGTTAAACAGAATTCAATTACTTACATTTGTAGAAATTTAAACATCTGGTGATAGGAAGTATAGATCGATCGAGACTAAAGACAGATAGATATGGCGGAACTTCTTTTTTGGAACTAGAACCCAAAAAAAAAAAAGAGAACAATACAAGAAAAAGAAATAAAACTACATTTTTTTGGCGGTGGCGGTGGTAAACTAGGATAAATGGAACAACAAAAAAGAAAAAAATCTACAAACCTCTAAAACAGAATAAAACCTCTAAAACAGAATAAAACTAAACAAAAACGAAAACGAAAACCAGGACAAAAAGAAAACAAAAAACGCCCTTAAAAAAGTATAAATTTAGATACACCAAACAAACAAACCTTTCAATAAACAATAATAGCAATAATATCCTCCAATTAAACAGGGCAATGTTCACAAGAATAAGAACAAGAATAAATTCCCTCAAAGATGAATGAAAAATAAAATGAAAAAAAAAAACGTTACCATTTAAAAACAAAAAAAAATTAAATTAAATTGAACTAAATTAAAATAATCCCAAATCACGATCATTTCGAAAAGGTTTAAGACAGGTTTTTTGTTTTTAGTGTTAATTTTCGTTTCATTTTTTTTTACAATAATGAATGTTCCCAACCAATCCATCCCATCACCAAAAAAATATTATTATAACCAATGACTTGTTACAACTACAACGGCATAGAGATATTTTTTTTTTCTTTTTAATTATTTTTTTTTGCTTTCAAAAATAAAAAATCCTCTGTTAATAGGAGATGAAGATCATCTTTATTATTCTATTTGCTTTTTAAACTATATATATATTGATCATATGAAAGCGGAAAATGTACAGCTAAGACTTTCTTAAACTTTTCTTAATAGGATTTAAATATGTAATTAATTTAAGAAGATGACAAAGGGGGTGTTGAATAAAAGAAGAATGGAAAGATCGAAAGATGTTAATTTTGTTATTCGGATATTGAACTCCATAAACAAAACAAAAAACATAATAATAAAGAAGAATCTATGTATATTTAGCAACAAAAACACAATCCAATTAATAATATGTAATTACATCAATTAATAATAATATATTATGTGACTCTGTTTTAGGTAATTTAATTAAGACAGATGGAAATTTTGGAAAATTTATCAAAATTGGGAACGAAACGACAAAAAAAGAAAAAGGAAAAGGAAAAGGAAAAGAGATGAAACGAAAAAAAAACAGAAACAAAATTGACAACATTGAGCGAAACTTATGACCAAAAAAATTAAGAGGTTCCTGATTTTTGGTCCAAAAAAAAAAAAAATATAATTAAAGCGAAAAAGAAAAGAAACAAAAAAAAAATATCTGTTTATCAATTTACTAAATTTAGAAATAAATAACAACATAATCATCATCATCATCATCATCATCATCAAATGCTACCATGTATATTCTTTTAATTTCTTTCCAAAATTCCTCCTATTTTTTATATTCTACTTATTAGATAATACTTTTATTTCAAAATAGTTTTTGATCATTTTATTTACTTCTTATCAAAAAAAAGTAATTTATTTCTTTCAAAAATTGAACAGAGAGGTGTATGAATGATTTATTTGATTTAAGGTGATATATATTTGAACTATAAATTTATATATATGATCATTCGGATTATCTGATTCATATGTTTACATATTTTGTGATCTAATAAAATTGAATCTGGTTCAATTTCAAAAAGTATTCAAATATAGACTATAATCTTTGAAATAGCAAAAATTGCAGCCAATAAATTATAAACAAAAATATACCAACTAATCATCTAAGCTTTCAAAATTAAAGATATTGAAATATATATTTTCTGATATTCAACCATTATGCAATCAAAAAGAAAGTTTTCAATAAGCAAATGAATGTTAATAAATGTTTTTCTACAATTTGATAGTGCTCTAATCTCTATAAAAATATATATATTATCCAAAACATTCTTATATTCTGAAATTTGGTTAATATTTATCTAAAATTTATTATAATTATCAACTATTCTTTTAAAATTAGAAAATAACATTTAAAAGATTGAAAATATGAATTTTTATAGAATTTTGTAATTTTTTTAAACTAAATATTAATGAAATTTTTAAAATATTCATAAATTAACCAAAAATCAATAAAAATCAAATAAAAAAAGTTTTAATAACAAAATAAATACCTAAATTAAACATTAATCTATTTAAAGAATCAAATCTATATCGATAAACATTTTAGATCTTAAATTTACGAGATCCGAACGTGTGCGCAAAAAAGCTTAGATCTTAAAACTTGAAAAGTACAAATTCAACAATTAGCCATCTTAGTATAATGGCGAGTACAAATCGTTGTGGCCGATTAGATCCAGGTTCGATTCCTGGAGGTGGCATTTCTTTTTTTTTTTTCTCATTTTCATCTATGAGAATTAAATTTTTTTTTTTGTTGCAATTGCGGCTACTTTTTCTTTTTTTTCATAAATCTTGTTTTATCAGTTCAGAGAATTTATTTTTGTGAAACATAAGATATTAGATATTATTTTTTAGTAATTAGGTGTGATTTTTATATTAAGCTAAAGAAACTAAACAATAACAATGCTATAAAACATAATGCTATAAATAAAGATGAAATTAAATAAATTCCAAACCGAAAAAGTAGAAAACAACAATAAAAAAAAACAAAGCACACACCAAACCAAATATATTTCTTTAGCTAATTTTATTTAGGAAATTACCAAACTTTTTTTTCTTCAATAATAATAATAACAATTTCAATTTTTTCAGATTTTGAATCAATTGGAGCATTATATAATTTATAAATACCATTTTCATCAACTTTTGATTTCCAAAATTCAGTTGATTTTTCTAATGCTAATAACCAATAACCATCTTTATAAACAATTGAAAATCCACTAGTATATAAAGCATCAACTTGAACTGGTAAATCAACTTGGAATTGATGATTAGCAACAATTGAACCAATTCTACCATTTAAAGTTTTTAAAACACTATTATGTAAAGTGAATAATAAAGTCCATTTATCAATTGATAAAAATGGATATTTAAAAGTTTGATAACCATCATCATAACCTCTTTCTTCTAAAGCTTCATTATCTTCTCTTTTCCAAGAACCATGAGGATGAGTTTCACAAACTGGACTTGGAAGTGGGATTGGAGTTGGTTCACAATGAGGAGTTGGAGTTGGAGTTTCACAAGGTGGATGATAAGGATTTTTACCATTAATTTCTAATTGACCATCATCAATTTCAAAAACTAAATCTAAACCACCATAACGATCTTTTGCAGCTAATGCAAATTTATAAGGGAAATCAGTAAAAAATTGTAAACCACCATCATAAGTTACAGTTGGATAATGATGACCATCATCATATCCAGCACCTCTTTTATCAACGATACCAGCAGAAATTGAAGTAGCAAATAATGATAAAGCTAATGAAGTAATAGCAAACATTGGAAATTCGATTGTTGTTATTGATGAGAAGATAAAAAAAAAAAATAAATTTGAAAGTTGGATTTATCTTCTTTTATATTCAAGTTTTTAAGGATGTGGATCCCATTTGGATTAATGGTTGATTGCATCATTTGTTTAATGAAGTTGAATCATTTTCATATTAATACTGGATTATTAATGATCAAATTACTTAGCCATAATTTTTTTGATATATGACTCTATATAATTATTGTTTACAAATCAAAATATCCATAATTTTATAATGATATCATTAATGAAAATTTTTGCAGTCAAAATGTGTATAGTTACGGTTGTAAGGTTTTGTTCCCTGAGTGTGTAAAAAAAACCTTACACTTTAACTATGCAGATTAAAATTTAATATTGAAATATCTCCATTTTACAACCAACTATATTTAAAACGAAAACAAACAAAGGGCATACTTTCCAGTTATTTGTTACAACTAATTTATATATAAATGTAATCCACAAATTTATATATGAAGGTAATCCACAAATTTATATATGAAGGTAATCCACAATTTTAATTATTATTTCAAGATGATACCAGGGTGGAACAAGGTCAAAAATTAAATCACTTTAGGTAATCCTTAATTAGTTTATCAACATCGGTTGATATCAACAACTAATTCAATAATAGATTAATAAATCAAATTTGCAACTTAAATACTAATTATTATTTGGATTGCTGGTAATCTATATAGTCGTGCAATAACCACAACTTGTGTTATCCAAAAATTGGAATTGCAATTGGAATTTAATTTCTATATATTATTTTTCTCTTGAATTTTTTTATCGACATCGACAACTCACTATCATTGATAACAACTCAATTAATAAAAATGTCAAACCAATATGTATGTATTTAATTGAATTCCCCCATTTTTAATTGATTATTTACTAACTTATTTATTAGTCCCCATTAATTATTGATAGTACATTTCTTTCTGATGCTAAAAAAATCATTTCAGAAAGAATTATTCCTTGGGAAGGATTAGCAAGAGCAGGAGTTATATCAGAAAATGATGCTAATAATATTAAATTATTAGAAAAACAATCAATTGAAAATAGAAATAATACAGTATTATCTCAATTAGATTTATATTCAAAAAGTTTATTAAATATTTTATCAAAAGTTGATGAAAAAGATGATGTAATTAAAAATGTTTTAACATTAATTAATGATTTATTATTAGAATTACCTGAATTTTTAAATGGTTTATTAAAATTATCATCAATTGATTCTGGTTTACCATTTCAACCACTTTTAAAACATTTAGATAATAAAGATCCTTTAATTAAATCATTAAGTTTATATAATCTTACTATTTTATTACATCAAACAAATGGTGATAAAGAAGTTTTAATTAAAATATTTAGTGTTTTAACTAATTTAATTGAAAGTGATAATAATTATCAATTTATTGCTATTCAATTATTACAAGATTTATTAATTAAATATAAATTAATTTATAAAGATTATGCAGTAACTTATTTTAAACCAATAAATAATTTAATTGCTAAAACTGCTGCTCATCCAACTGGTTTACAATTATCATATAATATTTTATTAGCTACATGGATATTATCATTTAGTGCACCAATTAATAAAATTTTAATTCATAATTTCCCACAATTAACTGGTAATTTATTAACTATAGCAAAAGATTCAATTAAATTAAAAATTGTTAGACTTTCAGTTGGTATATTAAAAAATTTTGTTTCAATAACTTTATCATCACAAGAACAATTTAAAGTTATTAAATTATTATTATTTGATGATGCTTTAAATACAATTAATATTTTAAAAGAAAGAAAATTTGCATCTAATGGAAGTGATGAAGAATTATGTAGTGATTTAGCTTATTTATCAGATAATTTATTAGAAATTGTTAATACTAGATTAACTTCATTTGATGAATATTTAACAGGTTTAGAAAATCCAAAATTAATAAGTTGGGCATCACCAACTCATAAATCAAGTGAATTTTGGATAGAAAATTCTTATAAATTTAAAGAATCAAATTTTAAATTAACAAAAAGAATTTTTGAAATTTTAAAAGATAATGATGGTACAACAATTGATGTTATTTTATTAAATGATTTACAATATTTAATTAAAAATTTAGGTCAAGATTTAATTACATTTATAAATACTCATTCTCAATATAAATTATTAGTAATGAGTTATTTAGAAAATCAAAGTAATAATGAATTAAAATATGAAGCTTTGAAAACTATTCAATTGTTGGTTGGACATAATTTTTAATAATAAAGAAAAAAAAGTTTTTAGATAATGAATTTTTAGTTGCAAAAAAAAAATAAATTGATTTTATTTTTTGATTTTTACGAATTAGTTTTTTTTTACCTTTTTTTTTTTTTTCTTTTTATTTTATAGACAAAACGAATAGCAAATGTATATTTAAAAAAAAACTTATTTACTTAATGATCTATTTTTTCAGAATGATGAATATTAACTTTTTCTAAAGATTCAAAATCTAAAGAATTACTACCATCCATAATTAAATCATATAATCCAATTTCTTTAATAATTCTTTCATGTAATTCAGCTTCTTTTTTAGAAGTACCTGAAAAATCACCAAATAATTGATCTAATTCATCTAAAGTTTTATTTTTAGTTTCAGGTACAACAAATATAATATAAAGTATACCAAATACACACATTAAACCAAGGAAAATATATGCCCCATATTTTGCTTTCGCAACAAAATCTGGTGTTGCCATAGCTACAGCAAAATTACTTAACCAATTAGATGAAGCACCTAATGAAACACCTTTTGCTCTCATACCTAATGGGAAAACTTCAGATACAATAACCCATGAACAAGGACCTAAAAATTTTGTTAGTAAAAAGAACTTAAAATGAAAAAAAAAAAAAAAGAAAAAAATGAAAAGTTGTAGAATACATACCCCAAGAAAATCCATAAGCAGCAGCAAATATCCAAATAAATACAACAGCTACCCAACCAGCAGCTTTATGTTCATGGAAATGATCTTGATATAAACCTAATATAGCAGCTACTATAAAATGACTACTTGCCATAAAGAATCCACCAACTATAAATAATGGTTTTCTACCTACTTTATCAACCCATAAAATTGCTGGAATTGTGAAAACAAACATAACTATACCAACAACACCAGAAGCTAATAATGAAGTAGTAGCTCCATTTAATCCTAATGATGCAAATATAAATGGAGCATAATATAAAATGAAATTTGCACCAGACCATTGTTGAAAAACCATAGTTAAACAAGCAACACTAACTCTTCTAAATGTTGGTTTATGAGTAATCATTGATTTATATTGAGCAATATTTAATTTGAAATTTGATAATGTTGAACCATCTTGTAAATCAGGATAAGCTTCTCTTGATAAAGTATCTTCAAAAATTTGTTGTGCTTTCATTTCTAAAAATTCCATTTGTAATAATTCATTATCTGTTGGTAATTCACGTAATCTAGCTAAAACATTTAAAGCTTCATCTTCTTTACCATTACTAATTAACCATCTTGGAGATTCTGGGAATAAATAAATTAAACTAGCAAAAATTATAGCAGGAACTGCTTGAATACACATAGGTACTAACCATGCAGCTTGACTTTGGGATTCACCAGTACCTCCAATAAAATTTGTACCATAAGTAATCCAATAAGATATCATAATACCAAAAGTAATAGATGCTTGATATATAGCTGTTTGAGCACCTCTAGTTTCAGGTGCTGCAATTTCGGCATTATATAAAGGAACAATCATTGATAAGATACCAACACCTACACCAATAATAATTCTACCACCTAAAATATATCCCCAAGTACCACCATGAGCAACAGCTTGAATAATAACACCAACAATAAAGAAAAAACATCCAATAACAACAGATCCACGTCTACCAAATCTATCAGCTAAATAACCATTAGCTAAAACACCAGCCCAAGCACCTAATTCCAAAATAGAAGTTAATAAACCTTGTAATGTTGGATTATCTTGAATATGACCAATACCAACTGATTTACTAAATGATGGCATACTTGAAACTTGTCCAAACATCCCTTGATTATAACCGTATAAAACTCCTCCAATGGCAGTGAACATCCCTGTTAAAAAAGGTTTTTTATTTCGAATTAAAGTACGTAAACCTGGTTTACCTGCTGATCCAAGACGTTTTTGAGCTATTAACTCTTGAATATCCATTCCTTCTAAAGATTTTTCCATTTTTGATTTAAAGAATAATGTTTGATTTAAAGAATAATGTTTGATTTAAAGAATAATGTTTGATTTAAAAAATAATGTTTGATTTATCGATATTGAATAAAATTTAAAATCCTAGACAATTTTGATGTTATTTATAATTTTTAAATTATTATTACATCATAAAGAATTGAAACACCGAAACATATTTTATTATATTAATCGCGTAATAATAAGAAGTACCCTTATTTTAAGTGCCAAAAAATGTAAAAGCCCACCATAGAAAGATAATAATCACGGATTGAGCTGCTATTAATGTACCTTGCTTTATTTTTGCAATCTATATTTATTTTTTTGTTTGTTCTTTTGGGGCCAGTAGTGGACTAGAGATTCTCTCAC
Source organism: Insectozyma bohioensis (assembly GCA_030582535.1). NCBI lineage: Eukaryota > Fungi > Ascomycota > Pichiomycetes > Serinales > Debaryomycetaceae > Insectozyma > Insectozyma bohioensis. The sequence continues at coordinate 14,983 of JAKTXL010000116.1, read as the reverse complement.
CCCACATTAGATGTAAAAATTCTATTGTTTAATTCTGGAGATCTTTCAAACAATAGAAATAAAACTTTTTTTTTTATTATCTGCTTTTTCCAAGTCTTTACGAATGTTTTCAAAATCTCTTTTTTGTTTTCAAGAAGAAGTTTTTTTATTGCTTTGTTAATCTTTGAATAGTAGAGGTTTGTAAAGCAGAAATAATGAAATAGTTCATAACATAGTAATAAATCTGTCAACATCTAAAAAAAAAAAAAATAGATAGAATATTTCGTAAATTTTATCCAATTGTTTCATTTATTCTTAAATATTTGAACTGCCTTTTAACAATTCAAAATATTTTTTCTCAAATTATTTAAGTGGTGGGGTACACAAGATTTACTTTTTTAGTTTTTCATTTTTTGCATATTTCTAAAATGAACTAATATTAATCCGAACTACATTAAATATTATTGACACGATAAAGGCAATCGAAATATAATTTCTAATTGTTTGATTTTAATTGTTTTATAAAAATCTGGGGTTAAAAGGTGGAGTTTATATTATTGGTTAATTTTATCAAAATTTTGTTTCTGCATTCTCGAAGAGATTTTTAACTTCCTTGATCTGTTTTACATATTTAACTTCCTTTTAAATGAATATTACTTTTTAAAAATTTCTATTTTGTAAAACTCCATTATAATAAATCAAGATTTATATAGTGATAACAAAGGAGGGGAGTAGAATATCGAAGCAACACTCTTTCCAATTAATATTTTTGATTTCATTTAAGTTTGCTTTAAGTTTTATTTGTTTCTTACATTCAACCCCTCCTAACGTATTTGTTTAGTTGCAAAAATCAAGTTCGGTTTGTCTAAGAAACGTTTTTGGGAAAAGTTATCAGAGCAAAAAAAAATCCAAACCATAAAAACATATTCAAATAATATGTTATAATGGCTACAAACTAAAGATGAAGAAAAGTTCAAGCTTTGTTGATTGATAATGTGTTTCCATATAGAAACAATACAATGATAATATTTTTTTGATGTCATGTTTTGTGTGTCGTAAAACAAAAATAAAAAATCGCGTATTAAAATATTTTCAAATCTACTATCAAATCTACAATAAACATCACGTATCAAAAATCAAATATTCATAAATATGGCATTACAAGATGATATGATTTATCGAAGTCATCGAGAGAAAACATTCCAAGAACCCATTGTTATAGATGATAAAACATTTGAATGGAAAGATACTGCAGGATATGAATATGATGTATTAGTAGATAGTGGTTTTTATTATTCACCAACTTTAAAATTTAAAAAACGGATAACTTGTGCATATTGTAAGAATCATGAAATTTTGAAACAAGCAGTTAATATCAACAACATTACCAAGAATCATTTAAGAAAGAACAAAGAATGTCCCATGTCATTAATTATTGAAACATATTTTAAAAGTCAAAAGGCTAAACGTTGTAAAAATTTTTGGCAAAGCAATAATTTTTTTAAGGATCCATTAAGTCAACTGTCAATCAATTTTAGAAAAAGCTTTTTTAAGTCATACCCTTTAGATCTAGCTACTTTTAAACCTAATACAGAAAGTTTATCTCAAGCCGGATTTATTTATTTACCAAGAGATATTGGAGATGATAGAGTTACATGTTTATATTGCCGTTGTTCTTTGGATTATTGGGAGGATCAAGATGATCCAATTGATGAACATATTAGTAATAGATCTGATTATTGTTATTTTTTGGATATGTATCAACTTGAACAAAATAGTAAAAAGACACAAGAACAAGTATCTATTGAAGAACCAAAAAAAAGTAAACCAGGTAGTCGATCGTCAAAATCACCAATAGTTATAACATCAGATGAAGAAGAAGAAGAAGATGATGATGAAGAAGAAGATGAAGAACTGAAAAGTGAGGATTCAGAAGTAGTGGAACTAGAACCACCAAAAAGTAAAAGTTCAAACAAACAAGAAACAAAACAAAATTCACCTGATTTGTCTGATACTAGAAATGATGTTTTTGATGAAGTTAAAGAAGATGAATATATGCAAGATTCATCAGATGAAAATAAGGAAGATCTGATAGTGGTAAATTCCCCACCAAAAAGAACTTATAAACGTACAAGAAGAAGAATTTATGGTGAAAATGATAGAAATGTTGATTATTGGAACAAAGTACCAGATGATGATTTATTTCAAGAATTTTCTGATGCTACTAAGTTGCCACCAAGAAATTCAAAAGTTAAAAAAGAAAAACAAATACAAAAAATAGAAGTTGATCTTACTGATGAAGGTGAATCCATTGGTGAAAATGAACAAGAATTAGAAGTTGAAGAAATTGAAGTCGATATTCCAGAAGTTGCTGAAAAAGATCAAGAATCAGAAAGTGAAGAATCAGAAGTTGCTGAAAAAGATCAAGAATCAGAAGTTGACGAATCAAAAGATGAATCAGAAAGTGAAGAATCAAAAGATGAATCAGAAAGTGAAGAATCAGAAGGTGAAGAATCGGAAGGTGAAGAATCAGAATATTTGTTACTGATAAACTCAGATGATTCCATGGATGAATCACCTGAACAATATGTTAAATCTTCCAAATCGGACAAATCATCACAAAATCCAAAGAAACATAATTTGCCAGAATTACAAAATGAACATATCAAGAAATCTAAAAAGATTATTATTCAAAAAATTGAAAAATCACCAACTCCTCAAGTGCCTGCTTTCGAATCAACTGATGATGATATTGACTATAACGATAGCAATATTGAAAAATTAGAAAAGAATATTGTTAGAACATCAATTATTCCAATCAAATTACAACAACCAAAGAAATACACAAAGAATAAAGATGAAGGAATAACTACATCACCAATTAAATTCACTGCAAGTATTAAAAAACTGAAAATAAATGCAACTAAAATTAAAAAAAATAAAAAAATAAATATTTTTGATTTGTCATATGAAGCAGCTGAAGAATTGAACAGTTCCAAACGTTGGTCTACAATTTTATCTAGTTCACCTAAAAAAATTGACAAATCTATTGAAACGATTACTAATAAATTAAATAAATCACAACCACAAGATACCAGAAAAGAATTAGTAAAAGAATCAATTAATATTGCTGATGATAATGTTGATCATTATTCAGATGCTAAAAATGAATATTCAGAAAAAATACTTTCAACTGGAATCCAAAGTGCTAGTACAGCTAATAATTCGATAATTCAAGATGATGAAGAAAATATTGAAGATACAGAATCACAACAATTTGAAAATATTCCTAGTGCAATTAAAGAAGATGATATATTATCGAAAGAAGAAGTAGATAAACACAGCAGCAAAGAACAAGTAAATACGGAAGAAGTAGCTGAAGATAATGAAGTTAACGAAAAACAAAAAGAAGTAGAGGAGATTGAACAAGTGGAATTGGAAGAAATTCAAAGTGAAGAGGAAATAGAGGAAGTTCAAAAAATTGAATTGAAAGAAATCCCAGATGAAGAAGATAACGATAATGAACGCCATCAACAAAATGGGAGGCAACGTAATGAACCTGGAAAAGAGTTTCACGTCATCAGTATGGAACGCAATTCTGAGCAAATTGCCAAAATTCCTGAAGAAATAAACAGCAAGAAGCATTCTAATGAAGGTGGTACTCACTCAATCAACAAAAATGATGATGATGTAGAAATTGTTGATTATGATGATAGTATTGATTTTTCAAATTATTTACGTGATGTCAATAATATAGAAGAAGAATTTCTGAAATATGATGATGAAATTAGTTCTGATGAAGACATTGAATTAAAAGCAAGTATAAATCAAGTTAGTAGTAAAGAAAATACTGAAAAAATCATGTCTGAAAAACTTAATGATACATCAATTCAAAGTAATTCTATTCAAAGAAGTTTTGTTGAAGAACATCCTCAAAATGATACAGATGAACAAGATGGTGATGAATCAAACAATAATAATCAATCTTTTGAAGAAGAAACGTTGGTTAATGAGAAATCTGAGATTATTGAAGAGCCAATTGAGGAAGTTGAACAAAGTTTACAACATGAAGAAATTCAACCAGAGATAAGACGATTAAGCAAAGATGAAGAAGAAGAAGAAGAAGAAAATGAAATAGAAGAAGTTCAATCGCAACAACAAGATGAAGAAGAACAAGAGAAACAGATAAGCCAACAAGAATTACATGAACTGGAATACCAAAATATTGAAAGTAGTATCCTAGCACAACCGAAATCATCAAAGTCTGCACCTTTAGTTGAGAATACAACGAATGAGTTGGTTGATAAATCTAACCAAAATAAGAGAGAGAGTATTGAACCACAAACTAATGATGATTCTGAACTGGACAACTCAGGTTTGATAGTTGATACAATAAAGAATTCAGTTGAAAAACTCTCCTTAGATAATGAATCCCCATTAAAGATGGAACTATCAAAAATCGAATCTTCTACTCCATATAGAAAAGACGAATCTTCAAGACCTTCCGGTATTAATATGCCACATACATCTCCATTGGCAATGAATTCTTCATTGACAGAAGCAAATGCTAAAATTCATAGATCTCAACAACTGGCTTCAAAAGAGCAACTCAAATGGGAACCTAAATCTTTAAACCAGTTTCTTCAACAAATGGAAAATTTAGAATCAAGTGCTAAAGAATTAAAAGAATTAGCTAATAGTGAATATGATTTACACAATGATATAAATGGTGAATTAACAAGGTTTATAGCCGAAATGCCAGAAGAAGAAGAAAATATGACAGTCAAACAATGGATAAACCATTGTGCTATAAATTGTCGAGATATTGTATTACAATCATGTGGGGAGTTAAATAAATTTTTAAATGATGAATATGATAGAGCTATAAAATTTGTTGAAGATATGCCTACAGATGATGATGATTAAATATATAGGGTTATAATTTTTATATTTATTTATTTCATGTGGTAGCTCCGAGCCATTCAATCAGATGTAAATTTTTTTTTTCTTCATTGATCTTTCAAATTCATCTTCTGTTGTCTCTCTCTCTTATCAACAACAAAAAATCATATAGGATCAAAAAAAAATAAGATCATTCAAAAGGTTTAAATCAATCTAATTAATAACAAAGGTCAATCTTTATATAATAATAAAGTATAGATTTATTCCTTTTTAGAAGGTTTCGATACCATATAAAATAATAAGATGTCATTTTGGCCATTTACGAATTCATTGAATAGCAATAACGTATTGCTGAAATTCTTAGATTCAATACAAGATTTTCAATCTGTTACAGTTAATGATCTAATAGAAGATCCAGTATTATCACAAGAATTGATCAATGAACTTCATATTATTAAAAGTAGTAACAATTCAAAAAATGGAGGAAATTTCCAATTTCTGCAACAACAAAATGATAATAATGATTCAGCATCCTTTACTTCATCCAATAATGAAACTAATATTACCAATACTACTAAAGATTCTAAAGGGACAAAATTAATTGAATTATTAATTCAACCACATATATTAAATGGATTGATAGATATTTTGAGGAAAAGTGTCCCATTTTTTTATGAACAATCAATAAAAGATGAAGAAAATATTACCAAATTGGTTGAAGAAACAAGTCCAAAAACGGATGTTGATGAAGAAGATGAAATAAAAAAACTTCAAAATAAAAAAGATGATGATGACGAAGAAACTGAAGATGATAAATTCCGTAGATATGTTCAAACTTCATCAGATATACTATCAATAGATTTATGGATTATTCTGAATAGAATTATAGAGACACCAAGTATAATGAATAAATTATGGCTGATTTTAAAAATGGATAATCTACTGGAAAGTTCTCCTAGTGTTTCATATTTGGTTCATATTTTAGATCAATTAATGGATACAAATAGTATAGAATTATTGAATTTTATAAGACGACAAGACGATTTAGTTGATACTTTCTTGGATAAAATTGAAATACCTATGTTAATGGATTATTTTTTTAGAGTTATACAAACTGATAAACCAGATTCACCAACAGGAATATTAGAAACCATCGCAGTGCAAGGAATAATTTTAAAATTAATTGATATATTAAAACCAGAACCTGACCAATTTGATCAAGAAGCTTATATACCAAATCATCAATTATTTTTTAAACAAACAGCAGCTACAGATTTTTTAAAAGCTTTAGTTACTATCTCATCCAATGCTGCATTAGCAGTAGTTTTGGAAACTAATATTGGACCAAATCAATTAACTAGAGAATTAGTATCTCCAAAGATTGTTAATATGATGATTAATGATATAATGTTAGTTAAAGTAAAAGAAAAAAATGGTAAAACACAAACTAATAAACATGGAATAAATAATTGTGTTAGTATAATTATTGAATTAATTCGAAAAAATAATTCAGATTATGATTTAAATTGTGGTACATATAATTCAATGTTACAAAATAATGATAATAATCAACAAGAAGTTAATTCTTTTGCAATGTTTCAATGGTTAAAAGATTTTGAACAAAATCCACCAGGTCCAAGAGATCCAATATATTTAGGAGATATGTTAAAATTATTTTCTGATAATTTAGATAAGTTCGAAAGTTTGGTGAAAGTAGAACCAATACCTCCACAAAATGTTGGTGCAAATATTTTAGGATTTACAAGATTTAAAATTTCTGAATTAATTGCTGAATTATTACATTGTTCAAATATGATTTTATTAAATTCCAAAAAAGTTAGTAAAATCATAAATATAAGAGATCAAGTTAGATTACAAAAGGAAAAACGATTGAAAAAAGCATTAAATGATTCAATTACATTCCCAGAATCACCGAATATACAAGATGTTACTTCTGGTTTAGATGATGTATCATTAGATAACATCCATTTCAAAAATAATAATAATAAAGATTCACCTTCATCTTATGATAGAAAATTAATTGATGAATTAGATACTGTTGAAGATTCTGAAGATGAAGAACCTATAATATCACCAGAAAATCCATTTGTTTGTCAAGAAAGAAATGATTCAATAAGAAAAGATCCATGTGTTGGAGATTATTTCAAAATTAAATTAATTGATCTGAAAATTTTATTAGATATAATTAAAATGTTTACAGAATTTCCTTGGAATAATTTTTTTCATAATGTGGTTTTTGATTTAATTCAACAAATATTTAATGGTAAATTAAATTCATATAATTCATTTTTAATAGTTGAACTATTTAAAAAGGATCAATGTGATTTAACTGATTTAATAGTAAAATGCTATGAAAATGAAGACACAGCGGACCCGAGACCAGGATATATGGGCCATTTAATTTTAATAAGTGAAGAGATTGTTAAATTCACATCATTATATAAACCAGATTTGATTTCTCCAATAATAGTTGATGCAGTACATTCAGAAAAATGGACTTGGTTTGTCAACGAAATATTAATGAAAACAAGAGAAGTTTATAATGTAGTGTTGGGAGCTGATGAAAATGATGACAATTATGATTATGGATTTGATTCAGGATCAGTTGGATATTTAGATATGGATGACCAACCTAAGAAAATTATATTAGGAGATCAATCAAATCATGATGAATTTGTAAACGATAAACTGGGATTAGATGAAGATGAAGATATGGCCGACGATGATCAAGGTGTTCCTGATATTGAAGTTAAAAAAATGTCACCAAGTGGTGATTTATCCAAACATAAAAATTTAATTAATGGAGATGATGATGAAGATGAAGTTGTTGATGATCTGCCTTCCAATTATTTAGATAATTTATCTGGTAGTTCATCAGATGACGAAGATGAGGAAGAAGAAGACTCAAACGAATTAAGAAGAGTATCAAAACATAATAATGAGTAGATTTATATAATATTATTTTTTTCTACTATATACAACTTTCCCATTTGGTAATTCAACTTTTTTACCTCTATTATTGTTTTTCTTTTTCTTTTTAGGTTCTTGAGATGATTTAACTTCTTCAACTTCTGGTTTAATATATTCAACAGTGGTATCAATTGGTTTAAATACTTTACCAAAACTTAGATTATATAAATTAGCAGGTATTTTAAAAAATAAAGAATCTTTGAATCCTGGATTTATATTAATTTCATGTTCATCTACCAAATGTTGTTCATCATTATCAACTAACCAAACACTTCCATCTGTTTTAACCAAAAATACTTTTCCACTTTGTTCATTAACAACTTTTCTATCTGATCCATCTGCTGGAGGAAACTGAGATCCATTCCAAGCTTGATGTTTAATTTGAGTTTTTAAATCAAATATTCTTTTATGTGCTTGTTTTCTATTAATTTTTAAAGCAAAGAAATGGAATACACTTATAAGTAAAAATAAAATTACAATAGTTGAAATAAATCCAGGTCTAAATTTTGAATAATAATAACCTGTACCTTTCCATTTAGGGAAACCTTTTGAATAAAAATAATCATATCTTTTCTTTAATGATTGATCACGTAAAATATTACCAACTAAAGATAATCTTTGAAATCTTTCATTTATTTGTTTTTTATTTTTAGAATCTTTAAATTTGTCAGGATGTAAATTTCTAGATAATTTTCTATAAGCTTTTGTAATTTCTTTATAATTAGACGATGGTCCATCTGTCAAATTTAACCATGAATAAAAGGTAACTTCTTTACCCAAATCTTGTTGAATTTTATCATTTAAACTAAAGATTTCATAATCTTCTTTTGACCATTGAGATGCCAAGACTAATGAAAACAAAAGTGCAAACACGTATAAAATTTTCATGATTGATAATGTTGACGTGGGTATTTCTTTTTGTTGATGTCTGAAATTTTTTTTTTCTCTACCGTGTTGTTTTGGAACATCTGTACTTTTTTTTTTAAGGTTTTCACATACATTTGATTTGTTTTTTTTTTATCACTAATTATGTCATTACAACCTTCAACAAGGGCAACTAGAAGTTATCAATTGCCATTAGATCAAAAATTGATTTATTTTTTTGACATAGTCTCTGCCACATTATGGTTTTGTTGTTTAGGTAGATTCCTTATACTATTGCCATTAGTTGGTAGAAGGTTTTTACCTGGTGGTATTGCTGATTTTTTTCATATTGTATCTTTATTACCGTTATTGGGTATACTAGTATTAAAAATCAATAATAAAACAATCGAAACTAAAGATTTATGGTCAATTACTAATTCTATTAAAATGGCCTGGTTATGTTATGGAGTTATATTTCAATATCCTAAAATTGCAAAACATACAACATATTCAATATTAATCTTTTCATGGTGTTTACAATATTTCATTCATTATAGTTACCATTCATTTAGAATAAAACTTAGAAGTACACCTTGGTTTTTATTTTGGTTACAATATAATAATTTTTACATTGTATATCCATTACAAATTATTTCAGAAATGAGTTTAATATTTTTAAGTTTAAGTTTTACAGAAGAAGATCTGATTTATGAATTATTCTTAAAGGCTGTATTCTTAAGTTATATTCCAATTTCCTATTTTGCTTGGGGTTATTTAAAACATAGGAAACAAATCAAATATAATGATGTAATGAATAAAAGAAATATAAGAAGTACACCTACCACAGTATCTGGTACAACGAGTACTTCTATAGAATTAAGAGATCAACAAAGATAATAAAAACTTTGTTGAATAATTATTTATCTTGTATATGTATCTAATGTATCTATATATATAATAATGTCAATATATGTTAAATTTTAGTTAGTGAATTTTGTATGTGCCAAAGTAAAAATAAAAAAAAAAGCGAAAAAAAAAAAAAAATTTCAACTTCATCAACAATTAAATCAAAACTTATACCAAGACTAAAATGATAACGAAATATTTCCATAGTGTGGTAGTTAAATTCGATCCATTTGCCCCATCAGCAAAAGCAACAAGATTGTTTTTATCATCCGTTCCATCAACTGCTAGAATTGAATATAAAGTTTTAACTAGCAAATCTACAGATAAACCAGAAGTTAAAGTTACTTTTAAAGATAAACATGTAATGACTGCTGATCCAGCAATTATGTCCTTTAGTGATTTAGGTGAATATTTCAACATACATTCAAGAAAAATGGCTATTAAAGATTCTATTGAAAATTAGAAGAAAATATACATTTATACATTTATATATTCATGTACATAGGATTAATAAAATTTTGAAATCATAATTTATCAAATAAATTTATCATCAGCTCTTTTAAGTTTAATATTGCATCAAAACTAACTATGAATTATAATGTCTTATTGAGGATTTTGTTATCTTTTACTAGAAAATAACCTCTCATCAGTATTTTACAACTGTGAAGCATAATTTTACTGCCTGAATTATCATTGTAAAGCTCGGAAGAATCAATTGTAACAACAATGACAGGTTTATTCGTGCTTATCTTATTGATAATCAGTATTAAGCGAATTATTTATAAACTTTTTATCTACAATTCTCGAGTGCCAATTTTTCATAACAGTTAAGAGTTTTACTATGAATATAATCATTTATTCTATACTCATTTCGAATTCTAAAACATTAAAAAATCATTTATAGAAGGTAGTAATATTATCAGATATTTGTGTAAAACTAAGATCTTTTTAAATAAGCAAAAATATTTATCTTGCTTAGTGCAGCACTATAAATTTATAATTATGATTATAACGAGAGAGAGCTTTAAACAATTAATCACATTAATTTTAAAATTGAAATATATATTTAATTTATGTTAATTTAGATTGATCAAAAAGTTGTAAATAAAAAAGACTAATTACGCTAACAACAGTCGCAACCAGTCGACAAAAAAAAAAAGGTAAGAACCAAAAATGATTTTGCAATCAAATTTATTTAGTTCTATCATCACCATATGATTTAGTAGCATAGTGACCATCAATACAGATAATATCTTGAGGTTTATAATTGTATTTATGGGAGAAATATTCACCTAATATTTCTTCAGTACCTTTAGAATATCTAGCTTGAGCATCTAATGAAGTACCAGAAATATGAATTGTCATAGCATTACCTGAATCACTGTTATTATTCATAGTTCTCCATGGATGATCTTTTGGAGCTGGTTCTGGGAACCAAACATCACCACCATAAGAAATATGACCAGAATCAACAGCAGCAGCAACAGCATCAGTGTTACAAATAGCACCTCTTGCAGTGTTAACTAAATAAGAACCTTTTTTGAATTTTGAAATCAAATTTTTGTTAAAGATACCTTTAGTACTGTCATATAATGGAGCATTGATGGTAACAATATCACATTGTGTAACCAAATCATCTAATTTTTCAACTCTTTCAAGGATATTGTCAACACCATTAAAAAGTTTCGAAGCTTCGTTTAATTTTTTAATTGCAACATCTGGTAAAGCTTGATAATCATAATAATATAATTTTTTAGGATTAAAAGCAATTAATCTTTCTAAAATTCTATAACCAATTCTACCAGCACCAAATGTACCAATAGTTTTACCTTCAAGATCGAATTCGTGTTCAACAACTTGAGCAACATCCCAACCACCATCGAGAGCTTGTCTGTGACCATCATTATAGTTTCTAATTAAGACTAACATAGTCATAACAGCATGTTCAGCAACTGATTGAACATTGGAACCAGTAACTTCTAAGACAGCAATATCTCTTGCATTACAAGCATCTAAATCAACGTGGTCAGAACCAACACCAGCAGTAATACAGATTTTTAATTTTGGAGCTTTAGCAATTCTTTCTTTAGTGACATAAGCTGGGTAGAAAGGAGTAGTAATAATAATTTCAGCATCATATAAATTTTGATCAAAAACAGAATCTGGACCATCTTTGTCAGAAGTAGTAACTAATTGATAACCGTGATCTTCAACAAATTTTCTGATACCTAATTCATTTTCAGCAGCACCTAATAATCTTGGATCATGTTTAGCATATTCACCACCTTTATATAAGACCATTAATACCTTTGGTTTAGTCATTGTTGCAAAATTTATTTAATTGATTGAGATTGAGATTGAGATTGAGATTTAATTCAAGTTTGAATTGATGAAACAAAATTAAAATTGAATTTATTAAATAATTTGTCCTCTTTATATACTTTTTTATTTCAGTATTGGCATTAATAATATTTAGTTGTTTTAGTAGGACCCTTATTCGATTTATATTTTGGGTATAGTGGTTTTTTATCTTCTAAGAAGAAAAAAGAATTATATACTGGTTCACCATTGGAACAAACCAATCTTATAAATGATTATCTAATATTGCAACATCTAACAAGTCAATGAATATAACACTAGGAACATTACCAAACCCCCCATGAAACTTGTTATTATAGTATAACATTAGTAAATCTACTCTATTTTTTCTAAGAAGAAAAAAGAATCAATTGAACGGTAATCATGGTAATTTCACCCCATATATATATTAACTTGAACTTTTTAATTTACTCCTGAAAACAGTAATCGGATATATGTCAAGAAGATTGGGGTTTGAAAAATTATATGGAGTTTGCAGTCTTTGGTGATGTATTATTATTTTTTTGGCAGATGATCTTGTTGACCAACAGATATTTCATTAACAAAATCTTGGAACCACGCAGGAACTATTTCATCAATATTATTTTTTACTTTTGAAAATTTAATACAAGATTCTAATATTTCATCTTCTCTGGTAAATTTTAATTCATAACATTCAGGAACATCAGTATTCTCAATTTCAACCGAGATTACCAAACTAATCATTAATTGATACCATTTAAAAGCAGAATCCGTATTAACTGAACAATTAGAACTTACTGGAATAGGTAGTGAGTCAACTAAACTAATTATCTCACTTTCATTATATGTTTTAATTGAAGATAATTTAAAATCAGTACTTCTGAATCCAATAACATAATTATTACAATTTATAAACTTATTCTGACAATAAGTCGACAATAATTTTTTATTTAATTTATTATTTGTCTTTGATTTATCAGTGATTGAATGTGCATGAGTTTTACATTCAATATAATTATCTAACCCTGATTTATTTTCAATTCCACAATCTATTTCAGCCGAATATATAACAGAACAATCATTTATTGAATGTGACACTATTGTATAAAATCTAGACTCATTTCCATCAGATATAATTTCTTCAAATTTAAAACCAGAATATTGTAATAATTTTTGATTGTACGTAAGTGGAGTTTTAATTTTATTTAATTCTTTTTCTTCATAATCATAATTCAAAAAAATCAATCCCTTCCAATAAACAATATTAAAACGAACAGATTGTTTCACAATGGGAATATTAATTAATTTTTGTAATACTCTCCTTAATGTAATAACTTTAAAATCATTTATTTTATAATTTTTTTCATCAATTAAATATTTAATTGACCTTAAAATATCATCTAGCAGATATACTTTTGATAATTTAGGATGGGTAAAATCAGTGTATCCTTCAATTAAACTGGATCCTATAATTCGACTAGCTTGTGGTTTCTTCCCATTTTTACTCTTACGTTTTCGTTGTCGTGATTGTATAGGCATTTTAATTTGATTTAATCCTGATAAATTTTCGAAATGGATCTCATCATCTTGAGTTTTAGTGAAAAATGTATATTCGTTTGGTTCTTTTGAAAATATTTCATCACTATGAAGTACTTCATTTATGAATTTGTCTTCTATTATAAAATCGTCATTTTGTAACTGTTCAAATATGGATAATTTTAAATTGTCGATCATAAAAAATTAATAGTTAAAATATATATATTTGTAAGTTTATATCTAAAAAATTTTAAATAAAAAAGAACTGCATATAAAAATATCACGTGAAGAAAAATGGCAACCCCTTAAAAAAAAAGGTTATAAAATAATTTTTTTTGCAATCAAAATTATTTACCACCATAAGCTCTACTAACGGTACGACCATCAAGACAAATGATATCTTGAGGTCTGTAGTTGTATTTATGGGAGAAATATTCACCTAAAATATCTTCAGTACCTTTAGCATATCTAGCTTGAGCATCTAATGAAGTACCTGAACAATGGATAGTCATAGCATTACCTGAATCACTCTTGTTATTCATTGATCTCCATGGATGATCTTTTGGAGCTGGTTGTGGGAACCAAACATCACCACCATAAGAAATGTCACCAGCATCAACGGCAGCAGCAACAGCATCAGCATTACAAATAGCACCTCTTGCAGTATTAACTAAATAAGCACCTTTTTTAAATTTAGAAATTAATTCTTTATCAAAGACACCTTTAGTACCATCATATAATGGAGCATTAATAGTAACAATATCACATTTTGAAACTAAATCTTCTAATTTTTCAACTCTTTCAACAATGTTATCAACATCATTAAATAATTTAGAAGCATCATTTAATTTTTTAGTAGCAGCTTCTGGTAAAGGTTGGTAATCATAATAATATAATTGTTTTGGGTTGAAAGCAATTAATCTTTCTAAAATTCTGTAACCAATTCTACCAGCACCGAAAGTACCAATAGTTTTACCTTCAAGATCGAATTCATGTTCAACGACTTGAGCAACATCCCAACCACCATCAAGAGCTTGTCTGTGACCATCATTATAGTTTCTAATTAAGACTAACATAGTCATAACAGCATGTTCAGCAACTGATTGAACATTAGAACCAGTAACTTCTAAGACAGCAATGTCTCTAGCATTGGCAGCTTCTAAATCAACATGATCTGAACCAACACCAGCAGTAATACAGATTTTTAATTTTGGAGCTTTAGCAATTCTTTCTTTAGTGACATAAGCTGGGTAGAAAGGAGTAGTAATAATGATTTCAGCATCATGTAAGTTTTTGTCAAATTCAGAATCTGGACCTTCTTTATCAGTGGTAGTAACTAATTGATAACCATGATCTTCAATGAATTTTCTGATACCTAATTCATTTTCAGCAGCACCTAATAATCTTGGGTCACGTTCAGCAGTTTCACCACCTTTATATAAGACCATTAATACCTTTGGTTTAG
>JAKTXL010000115.1:0-46855 GCA_030582535.1 Insectozyma bohioensis | reverse complement strand
AATAGTAATAGTAATAGTAATAGTAATAGTAATAGTAATAGTAATAGTAATAGTAATAGTAATAGTAATAGTAATAGTAATAGTAATAGTAATAGTAATAGTAATAGTAATAGTAATAGTAATAGTAATAGTAATAGTAATAGTAATAGTAATAGTAATAGTAATAGTAATAGTAATAGTAATAGTAATAGTAATAGTAGATAATATTAATTTCTCTATAAAAACTATCTAATATTAATAATGTAAATATATCTGGTAATTTCCGCGTAATTCGTAATTATTTAGATTATTTAGAAAGATGATCTTAATTATCTTGATTTAAACCCAAATCATTTTGAAATAATAATAATAATTATAAATAATAACTTTTATAAACCACCATTTTTCTTTCTCTAGAATTTCAAGAAAATTATATATATATAAAAAGAGTTATTATTAATAGTGTTAAATAGTAATTAAAATATATATATTCAAATAGAAAATAATTTTTTTTTTAAATTTAATAATTTAATACTATATTTAAGTATAAACTATTAAATATAAAAAAAAAATATTAATTTAAATTATTGATAATATATCATATAATTAAAATTGGTTCCAAAAATTAGACAAACATAATTGTCATGCAAAATTAATAGATGTTTTAAGTTTCAACTAATTACACCAACAATGACAAAAAAAACTTGAGAAGTATCGACGTTGTAATAATAAGCGAAGACTATATTCCAAGAAATAGTACCATCAAGCAAAATAAAAAAATACAATGTGTTCACACATGAATTTTTTATTAAATTCCATCCTTAGCTTTCTAATAAGTTATAAATAATCAAGTAGAAAAGAATAATTAAATAATTATTTTATTTCAACATTTAATTTGAATAAAATAAGAATAAATCTCTTTTTAACTTTATATATTATTTATAAAGTATTCATACTTCTGGATATGAATCCTGTGACAAATATGGTACACACGTAAAAATCAGTAATATTTCAAGAAAAATACAATAACTGATGTTTTTTTAGTTTTTTTTTTTTTTTACTTTTGATGGAAAATTGTATTAGTTTATATATTGTAATAATTTGTGTGTGTGTGTAATGTTATACATCACATTTGATATTTAACCCCCTAAAAAAAAAAATTTATTTTAATTATTGATGGTATTAATCTCTTTTTAAACCATTTTTTAATTCCTCTTAAATATAAACATCCAAAAATCATTAGCAGCAATTGGTAAAGTTTTATAAAATTTAAATTCTTCAGGACTAATTGCAAATCAAAACCATAATGGATGAATATAACTTAAAATTTTTTTGTAACAATTTCAATTGGTAAAAAATCTATGAACTTTTTGATATTATAATCTATTTGATGTATTGATTGATAAAGGGAAAGTTTATTTTATTTATATGAAACATGTATATTAAACAATGCGCTTATTTATCTTTTTTTTTTTTTTTGTACCTTTATTTTAAACTTATAAATAAATTGGTTTTCATTTTATTGATTTTGTAGATTATTTTAGAGTTAGTTAGAATTGTTGAATAGAAAACTAAAATATTAGAAATAGTAATTAGAAGATGTTGAGATTAAATGATATGGATTTCAACTATAATACAAATTATTTGTTCTCTTTATTTTTATTTTTATTTTTATTTTTATTTTTATTTTTCAGGTGGGGTAGAAAATATTATATTTTTTTTGGTTGTCTTTGCAACTTTTTTTAGGGGGTTAAATATCAAATGTGATGTATAACATTACACACACACACAAATTATTACAATATATAAACTAATACAATTTTCCATCAAAAAAAAAAAAAACTTTTATTTGTTTTATCAATTTTAATATGTTGATAGTTTATTTGTGTTTAATTCCTTCCGTTTTGTTAGCATGAATCTAAGTTTATTTATATTTAATTCCTTCCGTTTTGATAGCACGAATCTAAGTTTATTTATGAAACATTTGACTCAAAAATATAATTCATATCCAGAAGTATGAATACTTTATAAATAATATATAAAGTTAAAAAGAGATTTATTCTTATTTTATTCAAATTAAATGTTGAAATAAAATAATTATTTAATTATTCTTTTCTACTTGATTATTTATAATTTATTAGAAAGCTAAGGATGGAATTTAATAATGTTTAAAATTATTAACATTATATATATTTTTGGGGCTTGAATTTTGTTGTGTGTTCCTATTCTGTCGTATATGCGAGAATAATTAGTGTTTGTAATGAATTTTTTATTTTTATTTTAAATTTATTTTCCTAAGAGTTTCTTGTTCACTACTATAAGTATGATACATTCGACTCAAAAATATAATTCATATCCAGAAGTATATTAATAATTTATAAATAATATATAAAGTTAAAAAAGAGATTTTATTCTAATTTTATTCAAATTAAGTGTTGAAATAAAATAATTATTTAATTATTCTTTTCTACTTGATTATTTATAGTTAGAAAACTAAGGATGGAATTTAATAATGTTTAAAATTATTAACATTGCATCTATTTTTGTGGGTCTGTGCTTTCTTGTAATGAAAATTTGCAACCAACTTTCGGATTATTAAAATACATAATTTTTGGAACAAGTTTTTTATTTTAATTTTAATTATATGATATATTATCAATAATTAAAATTAATAATATTTTTTTTTTATATTTAATAGTTTATACTTAAATATAGTATTAAATTATTAAATTTAAAAATTTTATTTTATTTTCTATTTGAATATATATATTTTAATTTACTATAAAAAAAAATCTTTTACTCTACCTTTGTTATATCTTCAACTTCTCCAAAAACTGAATTACTTATATTTTCTTCATCTTTCCAATCAAAAAAATTCTTTACTATTATAAATATTTGGTAAATTATTTTTTAAAAATTAAATTATTAAATTATTAAATTTATTTTCTATTTGAATATATATATTTTAATTTACTATATAAAAAAATCTTTTTAAATCTTTTTACCAATTTGTTATATCTTCAACTTCTCCAAAAACTGAATTACTTATATTTTTTTTATCTTTTCCAATCAAAAAATTGTTGGTACTAATGTTGTTATTGTTTTACCATTTGGTGTTGTAGTTACAATTGTTTTAAAATCATCTTTTGTAATTTGATTATTAAATGGTAATGGTAATAATTTTTTATCAGTTGTTTCAACTTTTCTTGTTTTACCTGATAAAGTTCTTCTCTTAGCTTCATTAATTTAATTTTTAAAAATTTCTTTACTATTATAAATATTTGGTAAATTATTAAATTTAAAAATTTATTTTCTATTTGAATATATATATTTTAATTTACTATATAAAAAAATCTTTTTAAATCTTTTTACCAATTTGTAATATCTTCAACTTCTCCAAAAACTGAATTACTTATATTTTCTTCATCTTTCCAATCAAAAATTTCTTTACTATTATAAATATTTGGTAAATTATTTTTTAAAAATTCTAAACAATATTTATCAATAATCTCAAACTCTAATAAAAAAGCATCATGACCTTCAGGAGAATCCAATTTTTTTAATATTGAATTAGGAATGAACTCACCGAGAGTTTTTTGCTCTGAATAAGTAAATAAACCATCTGATTCTATACCTATTATTAAATGTGGTTTCTTTAAAGTTTTTAAATATTCTTGTAATGGATCTTCATCTGTTTCCTCTATTTGACCTCTGGTAATATCATGGGTATCCAACTTTCTTGTAATACTTATATAACAATTAGCATCGAACCTATTAATAAATTTATTACCTTGATATCTTAAATATGATTGAGCTGTAAAATAAGTTGGAATACCCAGATAATTACCAGTATTATTTTTTTTTGAACCTTCATTATGTAATAACCAATTTTCTTCATCTTTATTTTTGGGTAAAATCTCTTCTTTTGTTGTTGTTGATTTTCCCAAATTTCTTCCAAATCTTGTTTCAAACGAATTTCTAGATCGATAAGTTAATAAAGCAGCCATTCTTGCAGCACTTAAACCAGATTCTGGTTGAGTTGTATAAAAACCATCATCATATAATGGATCACTAAATATACATTGTCTTTGAGTTTCATTCCATGATATACACCAAGCAGAAGCTCTTGCAGATGTAGCTAAAGCAATTATTGATTTAACATATTCAGTATTATTATAAGTTGAAGAATATTCTAATGCAATCATTCCACCCATTGAACCACCTATAACACAAGCAATTGATTTTATATTTAAAGAATCTAATATTAATTTTTGAATTCCAACATCATCTTTAGCAGTAATTAAAGGAAATGAAGGTCCATAAGGTTTTCCAGTTGATTTATCTATAGTTACAGGTGAACATGAACCATAAGGTGAACCTAAAAAATTTATACATATAATAAAAAATCTTGAAGGATCAAAAGTTTTATTAGTACCTAATAATGGACCCCACCAATCTTGTACATCAGATGAACCAGTCAATGCATGACAAATTAATAAGACATTATCTTGTTGATTATTTAATTTACCCCAAGTTTTATAAGCAACTGGGAAATTATATAATGTTTCACCACATTCTAGAGTATATTCCGGTATTTCCACAATTGTTTGACCAACAACTAATTTAGCAAATGGATTTGAATTTCGTTGTTCTTCTGTTATATCTTGATACATTTGGATGTAGTAGTGATATTGATTGATAAATTTTTTTTCGATTGCGTGATAGCGAAAAATCCACAGGAAATATAGTATTTTTGCATCTAACAAAATTAAAAAAAAAAAAAAAATCAATGCCTCTAAGAACCAAGAGTTAAAAATATATAACAAAAATATCAGAAGGGGTTTTTAATGAGTAACTAAAATGATTCTCAATACAAAGAAAAGTTTTCCCCTTATATTGCTGGCTCTACCATTAGCAGCAGGTAGACTTTTATAAAAAAAAAAAGGGAGTCAAAAAAAAAAATTATATTAAATTATTATTCCTATACAATTTATTCCTCTTCGGATTCACTTTCAGATTCATTATGTTTTAATTTAAAATCTGGATGATGTCTTTTATAATTTTGATTATGAATATCTTTATATAATATCAAATTTCTTGAATATTCCAATTCTTCATAAATAGCTTCAATTGCATTTAAAACTCCATGTTCATGTTTTAATTGATTACTAACTTTTTTAGCTTTTTCAATAATTTTTAAATCTTCTGTAACTGTTATTAAAGCTTTTGATAAAGTTTTTGGTGTTAATTTTCTTAAACCTAAACCAACACCTAAATCTTCAACTCTTGTTGCATAAAAAAATTGATCACCAAAAAATGGTTTAATAATACATGGACAACCAGCTTTTAATGTAGCACCAGTAGTACCAGAACCACCATGATGAACAGCTGCATCAATTCTAGGAAATAACCAATCATGAGGTATTGAACCTGAATTATAAATTTCTGGTGGTAATTTAATTTCAATTTTATCTTTATCTTTTTTATCTAAACGATCAGACCAACCTTTATTTAATATACATCTTACATCAGCATCTAAAACTGCTTGAACAACAGCTTTTGTTAAACTTTTAGCATCTTTAACAACAATTGAACCAAAACCAATATAAACAATTTTTTTACCATCAGTTGTTGCATCTTTCATAAATTTAATTAATTCTGGTGGTGGAGTATATTCACCACCTTCATTTAAAAACCAATAACCAGTAACTTTAATCCATTCAGGAAAATCAACTGCTGGTGGTAAAATTGATGGTGATACATTATATAAAAATGGAACTTTAGTTTGTTGTAATCTATATAAATTAGTTTTAGGTAAATCTAATTCATTAACTCTCCATTTATTAACTTGACCAGAAATACCTTTCCAAAATACAGTTTCAAATAATACATGAGTTAAATAATTATATGAACCACCTTTTTTTTGTTCAGGTACAAAAAATGCATGAGGATAAGCTCTTGTTCTTGTCCAAGGCATTGTAAATGCTCTAAAATATGGAATATTTAAAGCTTCAGCTATATGAATACCAGCCATTGCTGAAGGACTTTCAATTAAAATTTGACTACCTTGACAAGCTTTCCAACTTGTTGTTAATAATTTTTTAATCCAACTTTTAAACATTTGTTGAGCATCTTTTAAAAATGATACAGACATTGAATTATGAGTAACCATAAATGACATTAATTCAGCTGGATCACCTGCAATTTCTTTAAAATATAATCCATGTTTTTCAATCCATTCTTTAAATTCTATATGAGTTGCAATTGTAACTATATGACCTTCTTTAATTAAACCTTTACCTAAAGCTATATAAGGTTGTACATCACCTCTTGAACCAATAGTTAATAAAGTTATTCTATAAGAAGTTGAAGGTCTCATTTCAGTTTTAAAAAATGGTGAATCTTCTAAAATAATTGGAACATCTAAACCTGAAGCTGTTGCTAATCTATCTTCAAACATTTTAACTCTTGCTAATTCAATATTCAGCATTGCAGCATTTAATTCTTTTGATTCATCAAATTTATCAATTGATCTTCTTTCTGAATCAGTATATTCCATTCTTGTTTTAGCCAATTCAATACTATAATTACTTCCCCATTCATGAGGTTTTGGTCTAAAATTTTCATGAGCATGTAATTTTTCTAAAATTTTTAAAGTTATAGTTTTAAAATCATCCATTGATTTTGATGAAGAAAATTCAAGAGTTAATTCATCACCACCTTCTAATATTACTTTAGCACCTGAATAAGTTAATTTCAGTCCACTAACATTATGAATACCTTCAATATCCATTAAAGGTAAAATCATTTTAGTTGATACACCAGGTAATAAACTTCTAAAACATAATTCATAATCTGATACATATAATTTACCATAAATAGGAATTGTACGAACTAAATGACAATAATATGATGCTATAAGTTTAGAATTATATAATGAAAAATGATCATAAAAATGAGTTTGAGCTTCATCACGTTCTTCTTTCTTTTCAACATAATAACGATCATTACCTTCTTGAATATAATGATTTGGTACAGCTGATAATCTAACAGTTACATTTGAAAGTGCTTTAATACTTTTACCAATTGTAGATTTTTTCTTAACACTAGGTACATTTGTTGGAAATGGTAATTCATCAACAGTTAATCTTCTATTTGTATGATCCAATTCTTTTAAAGAAGTTTCAAAAGAAATATCTAAACTTCTTAAACCTCTAACTGATAAAGCTCTTGGTAAAGATACATGAGTATTAGTACTATCTAAAGAATCCATTGAAAGCATTTGTGGAGTTTTTAAAAGTTTTTTTGGATGAGTTATTGTTTTACTAAGTTTTTTAATTAATGGAGATTCATCAGGTTCAGCATTTAAATCTAAAACAGTTTTAACTAAATTATTTGATGAAGGAGTTAAAGTTGAAAAAGATTTTTCAACATCTTTTTTTCTATTTTTAATAACTTCATCAAATGTATGAAAAAATTCAGTACCATTTCTTGGAAATAAGAAATAAACTTCTTCAGTTTCAGGTTCTTTTGGTAATTCTTTTAATTTTTTTTTTAAACGATCTTTTTTCTTTTCTTCAGATTCATTAATATGATATTTTATACATAAACTTAAAGGTATATCATTATTTTCATCATCAATATCATCACCTTCTTCTTCATTAAATAATAATTTTCTTTGATAATCAACAATATTTGAAATTGGAACTTTTATTAAAACTTCTTCATTCAGATTTGCATTATTAATTTGAAAAATTAATTTTGTTATTGAATTACACCACAGACGTGCAGAATATAAACTATCACAATGAAATTTATAAGTTTTCTTTTTAGTAACTAATTTAAACCAAAAAGTTGATGAAGTATTTTCAACATTATCTTCAGTTGCTCCTATAGATTCTTCTGATAATATAGAACCTAATTCTGTTGAACTTTGATCTGGTGTTATAGTACCTGAAAAATAACCATTTCTTGGTGATTTTACTGGTGAAGTAATTGATTCTTTAACTTTATCTCGATCAATAATTTCTGCATATAAACATGATCTTATATCAATAACTGATAATGGGAAATATAAATCAGATGCGGAACTGTATATAGATAAAGTTTCTGGTCTTAATATAGCCCAATATCTATGAGTTAAAACAGTTGTAAAAACTGAATCACCATATTTAGCAGTTTTTAAACCTAAATTACCTTTACGAATAATATTTGAA
This sequence comes from Insectozyma bohioensis, assembly GCA_030582535.1. Taxonomy (NCBI): domain Eukaryota; kingdom Fungi; phylum Ascomycota; class Pichiomycetes; order Serinales; family Debaryomycetaceae; genus Insectozyma; species Insectozyma bohioensis. Next base: position 38,660 of record JAKTXL010000115.1, on the reverse strand, counting down.
GAATCATCAACACTAATAGCAGATTCATCTATTGAAAATCTTTTAGGTAAAAATGCAAAATATAATAAAGAATCTTTTGTTAAATATAAATGACCTTGTAATAATACATCTTTAACTAACCAAGCACTATAATTACCATAAAATATATCAGTACTATCTAATTGGAAAACTTTTTGTAATTTATCAGCAATTTTTAAACGTAATTGTTTTTTTTGTTCCAAAACTTCAGGACTATCTTCAAAAGGATCAAGATTTTTATCTTTAACTTTTATAAGAACACCTTGTTTAATTGAATGAGGATCTAAATTCTTAACAACTGATTTTTGTAATGGAGATATACCTTGTAATTGATCATCTGGAATATCTAATTTTTTTGGTAATTGTGTACTAGTTGCTAAAGTTGTAGTAGTTGATGTTGGTGTAGCAGTTATATCAATAGTTGATGTACTATCAGGTTTAATAGCAATTTTTTCTTCAATTTCTTTTTCAATTTCATCTTCTTCTTCATCATCTTCTTCTTCATCTTCATCATCTTCATCATCATCTTCATCTTCATCTTCTTCTGCACTACTATCATATACATTTAAACTACCAAATTTTTCAATAGGTGGTTCTTTATCTTCTAAATTATTTGGACTACTTGGTCTTGAATGTACATGTTTATGTTTATGAGTACTTTTTTTAATAAATTCTTCAACATTAACTTTTTTAAGATTCAGAATTGTACCAAAACCAGAACAAATTGATGTTGTATTTAATAAATTTGAAAAGAAATTCAGATCACTATATGGTTTTGCAATATCATCTTCATTATCAGTATCCCATTCATTAGAAGATTGTTGTGAAAGCGGCTTTGAACTTTCTGAATCTTTAGTTGATTGTTGTGAAATCAGTTTTGAATGTTCATCTTTTGAATGTTCTGAAATCAGCTTTGAATGTTCACGTTTATGTTGTTCTTCATGTTTTGAATGAAGTGATTGTTGTTCTGAATTTGAATTTGAATGTGAGTTGCCATCTTCTTCATGATGATGTTTCTTTTTCTTTTTAAAAAGTGAATGACTTTCTGATTTATCTTCATCTTCATCTTCACTCACATTAGCTGATCCACTTAAAATTGGAGGTAGTAAAGTATGAGTAACTTTTTTTATATATGACATTATTAAATATTACAATTATTGATTAAATTTGAATTGAAGTTTATTTTTGATAATTTTAAAGTTTTATATAAAAAAAAAAAAATAAAAACCTCTAAAAAAATCCAAGAATATTAAATGATCAAAAATTAGATTTTTTAAATTAAAAAAGAGACAGAATTTTAAAGAAGTTTAATATTAATATTAATATATTTACATTATATCAACCGGTGATTACGAAGCAACTTCAACCAACATATCCGTATTGAATTTTTTTTATAAAATGTGACTTATTTCCAGTTTTTCCGAATTGAAATTAAATTTCCAGAAGAACAAATTAGGAACAAATTTTAGAAAGTTTGGCCAAAGAAAACTAAAAAAAAAAAAATCCCCCTACGCAAAGGTACATAATCTAACTATTTTTTTTTTTCTTGTGATATTCGTATATTCTAAATTAAATTATTCTAAATTAAATTATTCTAAATTAAATTTATTCTAAATTACTATTTTTTAACAACTTATTAAATTGACTATTTGAATTATTATATAATTCACTAAATTCACCATCTTCAACTATATCACCATCTTGATTAAATACTATAATTCTATCACTATTTTTAATTGTTGATAATCTATGAGCTATTGATACTAAAGTAATATTTTTTTCTCTATTTAAACCTAATAAATTTTTCATTACAATTTCTTCACTTATTGAATCTAATGCTGATGTTGCTTCATCTAATATTATTATTTTTGGTTCTCTAATTAAAGTTCTTGCCAAAGATATTCTTTGTTTTTGACCACCACTTAATTGAGTTGAATTAGATGCACCAACTAATGTATTTATTCCATCAGGTAATGAATGTATAAATGCAGATGAATGACTTAATTCTAATGCATAATCAATATTTTTTTCATTATTTTTATTTCCAAATAATACATTTTCTTTTATCGTTCCACTAAATAATAAAGGTTCTTGTTGTACATAACCAATTTTTGTTCTATAATCATTTAAATTTAATTCTTTTATTATATTATTATTTATTTCAATTGTACCAGTATCTGGATCATAAAATCTTAATAATAATTGACTTACAGTTGATTTCCCACTACCAGATGGTCCAACAAGACAAACATTTTCACCTTGTTTAATTTCAAGATTTAAATTTTTAAAAATTTGTGAATCAGGTCTTGATGGATATGTAAAATTAATATTTTTAAATATTATATCACCATTTAAATTATTATTATTATCAATTTTTCTACCTAAATTATTAATTTTTGGTTTATATTCAATTAATTCAAATATTCTTTCTGCTGCTCCAATACCTTTCATTAATTCAGTATAAAAATTACCAAGACCAAATACTGAAGATCCTGTATATATGGCATACATCATAAAACTTGATAAATCACCTATAGTCATTTCACCTAAACCAATTAATTTAGTTCCAATAACTAATAAACCAATCATTGTTATATTACCAATAAATCCTGTTACTGAATAAAAAAATCCAACTAATTTTGCTTCATTCATTGAACTATTAAAAATTTTTTTAATTTCTTGATTATAATTATGAACCATTGATTGTTGTTGAGAAAATGATTGAATAATTTTAACACCATTTAATTTTTCTTCAGTTACTTTAGTCATTTCACCAATATTTTCTTGAATTAATTTTGAAAGTGCTTTAATTTTTTTACCATAAAACCATGACATTAAAATTAATGGTGGAAACATTAAACTCATACATAAAGTTAATCTCCAAGATACCCAACACATCATAGATAATCCAACACATCCACTTATAACAGCTCTCATTCCATCACTTATATTCATTGATAATGATCTAGATATAATTTGAGTATCATTTGCAATTCTTGATATTAAATCTCCAGTTTTCATACCATTTTTTGTTGGTCCAATATCAAAAAAATAAGCATCTTGTGATAAAATTTTCAGAAATAATCTTGATCTCATTCTTGCAACTAATCTTTCACCAACTGATCTTAATAAATATATACGACCAAAATTTGCTGATGCTCCAATTATAAATAAAACTCCTAATGATGAATAAAATTGAGTTTCAGGAAATCCTAATATTTTTTTATCTTCTTCTTCTTCTTTTTCATCTTTTTCATCTTTTGATGTATCTATAATTTTTCCAATAAATAATGGTAATGACATTGTAGTACCAGATGTTATACTTAAACATATTAATGCAAAAAATAATAATTTTGATTCAGGTTTGGCTAGTCTTAATAATTTTAATATATCTTTACCTATTGATTTTTTAGGTTTTATTGTTGATGTTGAATTGAATTTAATTTGTTGAAGTATAGGAGATCGAAGGAATTGTCGAGGTAGACGACATCTTGAATATACTAATCTTGAACAGAATCTGATTCCAATCATTTTGTTGATGACAAAAAAAAAATAAAATATATAAAAAAATTTTTGTTGTGCATTTTTTTTTTTTTTTTTTTTCGGAAAAGGTGAGCAACAACACAGTTATCTAATGATTGTGAAATTTGATTCTTTTATCTCTAATAAATAATTTGATTTGATCTCTAAAATAAAATCCAGTTTACAAGATTTAAATATATTGGGTATTAAAACTAATCTATTATTATTTAATTTTAAATGTTTTAAATTTGGTAAAAGTTTAATTAAATCACAATTTTCTATAATTTCAATAATATTTGAATTTAACAGTAAAATTTTTAAATTTGATGGTAAATTTTTTAAAAAATTTTTTGATATATAAGTTAATTTATTAAAATCTAAATTTAAATAAGTTAAATTATTTGGAAATTTATTTGTCCAAACATCAAGATAATTTTCAAAATTACTTGTTAATAAATTTCTTGATAAATCTAATGAATTTAATGATGAAAATTTTTTAATTAATTGTGACCAATGAGCTACATACATATTCCCAATATCACTTGATATAATTGTTAAATTTTGAATTTTTGAAACTAAATATTCATTTAAACTTAATTCTAATAATAATTTTATAATTATTGAAGTTAAAGAATCTGGATTTTCTATAAATATTAAATTTGCATCAATATAAACATTAACTTGTAAAATATTATCAAAATATTTTTGAAATATTGAATTATTTAATAATAAATTAAATTTATTTAAATTATTTATAAAATTCATATAATCAGAATGTTTTCTAGTAAATTTAAATTCTATAAATTGAGGTCGTATTGATTGAAATAAACAATTTTCATAATTTAAATTAATAAATTTATCTTCAAAAGTATCTAAAGTTAATTGATAATCATAGGAGATTTGATTTGGTTGATCATTTATAATTAATAATTTGCCATTATATAATCGATGATATAATAAATTTAATATTGGTCTTGAATCGGAATAATTTTTATAATAATTTATTAGGCTTGAAGTTTCATCTGATGATAAATATTGAAAGATTTTAACTATAACTTCATTAGGTAAACTAAATATGGTCATTTGTTTTGTTTAAGGAAAAAAAAAAAAAAAAAAAAAGAAAGTGTTGATAAGAATAGATTTTTTTTTTTTAATGCGCAAAATAATAGTAGTAAAAAAAAAAAATATATTTATTATTATAGCTATTCTCTAGAATAGTAAGAACCATAATTAGCTTCATTATATTCTTGATCTTCATCCATATCATCTTTAAATTCAATTAAATCATCTTTAGGTTCAATTACATCAACATCTAACATTTCTAAATCTTTATCAAATTTTAAATTATCCCAATAATTATAATTAATATCTTTAAAAATTTCATTATCAGATTTAATTTCTTCAAATAATTTTTCATTTTCTTTTAATTCTTTTTTTAATTCTAATGTACGTAATTCTAATTGATTTTCATTTAATATAATATTAAGAATTTCTTTCCATGACATTTTTCCATCATAAATTAATTGAATAATTTTATTATAATTATTAAAATATTTTATATTTGTATGATTTCTATCATTATATTTTTTAATAAATCTATTAAATAATTTTATAACCCATTTTTGATATCGTATTATAACTAAGAATTTATAATTATACCATGGAATAATTTTTAATGATGATGTAATTACATTTTGAAAATGATTTATAATTTTTTCATTAATATATGAATCTAATTGTGATGATGTATAAGTTGAATTTGATGATGGTTTTAATATTCCACCATATGAACTTTTAGGATTTATAATATAATCTTTTTTGGGATTGTTGTTCTTCTTTTCAATAAATGGATGAGTTGATGATTTATTATTTTTATCTATATTTAAATCATCAAATAATTTATCTAATTTTATTCTTTTCCCAGATCGATCAATTAAATCGTTTTCTTCATCATCATCTTCTTCATCTCTATTATGTTTCTTACTATTTATAGTCATATGGAATATTTCATGTTGAGTTTTAATTTTTCAATTAGATAAAAAAAACAATGAAGAGAGAGAGAGAGAACAATTAAATTTTGATTATCGATAATTCTAGAAAGATATTTTTTTTTTTATTATCTGTTGCGAAGTCGTGAAAAAAAATCAAAACTATTTTTGCATCAACCATTAAAGATATCAGATTCAAGACTTTAGAATTATTTCTCAATGGTCTCTCTCTTCATTGTTAGTGATTTAATCTATTTTTCACATTCATCAAACCAAATCATATGCCAACGTGGTAGCTGAATCTTGATAGGCAAGCGGAATCTTTAACTTTTGATTAGCCGTTTCCATGAGCAAATATTTCATTGTTTTTCTATATAGTTGCGGTTTTCTACCCATTACCCGTAGTTCCAAAATTACCAACTGACCAAGAGCATTGATTGATCATTTTAATTAAACTCTTTTCAATATTCTATCAACAAGGCTATCAAGAAGGCTATGAATCAAATGACGTGAAAATACTCGAATTTTATCAATTAGTGAAAAACCTTACCATGTTGAGTATAAAAGTAAATAAACCAGCACAAATTTTATATTTAGAATCTAAGCCAAAGGGAAAAAAAAAAAGAGAGAGAGTAATTTATTTGAAAGGGGGTTTTTGTGGTTATTGGGGTAGCAAGACAATAAAAGAAGTTATGTCATAGAATTCCGATCGTGTATAATGTAAGGTGTGGAATTAATGAAGTAACATGATCTAAAAAAAAAAAAAAACGTATAGCCCCTCGACTAAAAAAAAAAAAATCAGATTTTTTTTTTTTTTCCCCTGATTTATAATAGATCGCAAGAAAAAATTAAAAAAAATTTAAACTTTTAAACTTTCTAACAAAAATCTTGATTCTTTAACATGTCTAAATGTTACTTTACAGAATTCTTGGATATAGGATAAAAAACAATTTCTAAATCTGATTCACGGAAAAAGAAAATAACGTTTATATGTGGAGATCTTGAAATTTTGGAATTATTAAATTATATGCAGATTTCATGTATAATGGTTAAAATATTTCAAGCAAACAAAAAATTGAGCACTGTTATTGTCAAAAATATAGCAGTACATTGTTAAATATAATTTAACTACTGACTGTGGATTAACTAACTGTGCCTACTCAACAAACTATATAAATGTAATAAAATGTCCTCTTTTTTTTAAAAAATTTAATCAAATAAAATCAATCAATTTACTACTTTACTATATATATACAATGAAATATTCATCAGTCTTATTATCTTCAATTATTACCGTTGCTTCAGCTTATGAACAATTTGATAACATAGTCGAACAAAAAGCTGTTTTATCAGATGCTACTTCAGCAATTGCTGGTGCTGCTGCTACAGTTACTTCAGGGGCTGTTCTGATTGCTGCTGCTGGTACTAGTGCTGCTGGTGAAGGTGCTTCAAATGCTTCAAGTGCTGCTGAATCAAATGCTTCAGAAGCTTCAAATTTCTTTGTTGGTGGTTCTTCAACTACTACTAGTCTGATTGGAGAATTAAGTACTTCTTCAAGTTATTCAGGTCCAAGTGATTTAGGTTTAGCTTCATCAATTAGTGGTGCATCAAGTGCAACTGCTTCAGATTCATCAGATGCTTCTAGTGCTTCAGCTGATGCTTCATCTGGTGCTTCATCTGGTGCTTCATCTGGTACTTCATCTGGTTCAACATCTAAAACTTCATCTGGTTCAGCATCTGGTTCAGCATCTAAATCCACAACTGTTTCAAGTTCTACTACAAAATCTTCTTCATCAAGTACAAGTTCTGGATCATCAACTTCTGGAAGTGGTGCTAATGTTTTAACTTGTGGTGGATTGATGTATATTGCTGCTTTAGCTTTATTATAAGGGGTTTTTCGTTTAGATATGTATAATTAGGTTTAATAAAAATGGATAAAATGTGTTTTAAATTTTGGGTGTAAATAATTGCGAAAAAGTAATTAAATTTCTTTTTTTTTTTTTTTATTTGGCGATTTGTAGCATTTTTGACATAAATATAGATAAAGAAAACAAATTTTGGTTCATTATCTAAATAAACAAAATTTTTATCATTATAATCATATTTTTTAAAGAATATGTTTTATTTTCTATAAATACCTATTTACCCTAATAAACTAAAATGCAACCTTTTTATAAGTACCCAATTAAAAAATTATTAATGAATTAAAGTTTGAATATATATAATATATATATATATATATATAGTTTGAAGATGAAGTCTCTATACCACCAATTGAAAACTGGTATATTTTTATAATGATTTTATAATGAAATCACAATTCTACCATAATATTAATTGTATAATCTGGGGTATATATCTTCAATGATTTGATTTAATTCTACCGTTGTTTCCCTTGGAATTATATCTGAAATCTTCACTTGATTAGATCTTTCTATTCCTCAATAAATTCATCTAAATCTTCTGGATCAAAAATAACTTTAACCATTAATGAACAAGAAGGACAAACTGCAATATCTTCCCCATCTCTTAAATCATCTAATGCAATAGCAAATCTATCACCACATGGACAAGGATATTGAAATATTTGTTGAATTGGATCAAATGTAAAATCTTCTATTTCTATTTCGTCATAAATTGATTCCATGTGTATAATTTAATTGATAAATTCTTAATCAATAAACCAATTTTTTTTTTTAATTTTTTGTTAGAAGTCATCGAATAGATCAAATAAAAAGAAATTTTTAGGGTCTGCAACCCTAATATATTTACATTCACGTGATGTATAATATACATAACTATTGTATCATTTACACTACTAATTTAAATACCTCTTTTGTATGAGCGTAATATATTTTTTCTGTTGCTATAGTTAGTGCTTAACTATGTAGTCACAATATAACTAATATTATTATGTATGGATACACTCATAGTTTAGGGCCCTCATAGTAATTGTTACACTAAGATTTTGCAAAACTTTCTCATTCTCACCATACAAAAAAATTTTCAATTTTAATTTTTAATACAATTCTTCCTTTTTTAATTAAACAGTGATACTGAACAGTATGTTTGCAACCAATATCATTTAATAAAAGTTAATATCATATTATAATTAGGATAATAATAATAGAATCAAAGTAAAGAATATGTTTATTATTAAAAGAGAACTAAAGAATTAAAGATGGAACATTTCGATGAATAAAGAATTTTTAAGAACTTAATCAAAAGTAAAAACATATAATAATATAAAATATATTAAATCATTTATTAAAACAACCATCTTAATCCTCATCCTAGTTATATGATTATATGATAAATTTTTATTTCTTTTATTTTATTTTAATTTTAAATAAATACTAACAATTTTATAGGTTAACATGGGTATTTCTAGAGATTCACGTCATAAAAGATCCGCCACTGGTGCTAAAAGAGCCCAATTCAGAAAAAAGAGAAAGTTTGAATTAGGTAGACAATCAGCCAACACCAAAATTGGTCCAAAAAGAATTCATAGTGTTAGAACCAGAGGTGGTAACCAAAAATTCAGAGCTTTAAGAATTGAAACTGGTAACTTCTCATGGGGTTCAGAAGGTATTGCTAGAAAAACCAGAATTGCTGGTGTTGTTTACCATCCATCAAATAATGAATTAGTTAGAACTAATACTTTAACTAAATCAGCTGTTGTTCAAATTGATGCTACTCCATTTAGACAATGGTATGAAAACCATTATGGTTCAACTTTAGGTAAAAAGAAAAATCAACCAGCTTCAACTGAAGTTTCTGAAGTTAAAAGATCAAGAAAAGTTGAAAGAAAATTAGCTGGTAGATCAGGTGCTGCTGTTATTGAATCAGCTGTTGATTCACAATTCGGTGCTGGTAGATTATATGCTGTTATTTCTTCAAGACCAGGTCAATCAGGTAGATGTGATGGTTACATCTTAGAAGGTGAAGAATTAGCTTTCTACTTAAGAAGATTAACTGCTAAAAAATAAAGAATTTAATTGGGTATTAGTTTTTAGCTTTAGCATTCAATATACATAATAAAAAAAAAAAAAGGTTCAAATTATTATAAATTTCATGTATTTTATTTAGTTAATATATAACTCAGAGTAACTTAATTTATTAATCGAAGAAAATATAAGTAAATATAAGCTGAATGACAACTTAAATATAAGTTTACTTGAACGACTCATATAAACTGAATTCATTGAGTAAATCACATATAGATTTAAATGTAGAGCACTATGAGAAGTAGAGTAAAAATTGATACTACAAAGTTAATCTTTTTAAAACAATTATTTATTGAATCTATTTAAATCTAAATTTAAAGTTAGTAATGAATTCATAATAAAAATGAATTTTTATATAATCAGAAGAGGCATGTCGTTATCTTTCAACGTTAAAATACCGTAGTACTAAAACTCAGTACAGGTCTGTGTAAACATTTTATTCATCATTATATATAATATCATATTAATATAAACATACAAATTGATTTGATGAAGAAGAAGATGAATTGAAAGTAAATATTTTTTTTTTTTTTTATAATTTTTGAAAAATTTTATAGCAAGACGAAACTCATTGAGATTTTTATATCCTGTATATTACGCAATACACCAATTATTTTTCTAAACAAAATATAACAACATCAAATATAACAAATATAACAATACATATACAATGCCTGAAGCTATACTAGAGGATACAATATATGAAGATGCTGTTAGTTTTCAACATCCAAGTGAATATCTACCACAAATTCCTGGATTAAAAAATCATTCATTAATTAAATTACCAAATGCAACAATGTCAAGAATTGAATTTAAACAAGATGATGATCATAAATTACAAGAAGAACAATCATCAATTTCAAATATAGATCAATCAACAATATTAAGTGATGCAACATTTAAAATTTTACAAACTAAATTATCTATGAATTTATTAAAACAACAACAAGATAAAGATATTAAAGAAATTAAACGTTTAGATCGTCCAATTTATTATAAACCTCCAACAACTAATTTTAATGATAATTTATATGGTATAAAAGATTGTTTACCACCAAATATTAAATTTAAATCAAATAATAAAACTAAAATTCCTATAATAATTAATACAGAAACTAGAGATCCAATAGAAGTTATTAAAAGTTTAAAAGAAGATGAAGAAAGTGATAATAATGATGATAATCCAACTGGTCAATGGGAAAATCCAATTGTTAAAAAAGCTTTAAATAGACAAATTAATTTAGAATATCAAGTTAAAAAATTATTAAGAAATATAATATATTTAATATTATTTATATTAATTAAATCATCATTTAAAAAAATTATTTATTTATATCAATTTAAAATGAAATTAATAAATCATGAATATAATAATGAAACAATATTAGATAATTTTTATTTTATATTATTAAGTCGAATAATTTTAATTTATATATTTATAAATTTATTATTACCATTATTTAAATTATTAAAAGGTCAAGATCAATGTTGGGATTTACCATTAAATTCAAAACAAAGAAAATTAATTGGATTAAAAATTAAAGATAATAGTGATGAATTTGATGAAGAAACTGAATTAATTTTAAAACAAAGAAATTATGATATTTTATATTCTGATACTAAATCATTACCAAAATATAATAAATTAAATGATTATTCTATATATAATATTAATCCAATTAAAAAAGATTTAATAAATGGTCAATCAATATATTCAGTTAGACCAAATACAGAATTAACTCAACAACAACAAAGAGAAGTTCATACATTAACTAAAAAAAGATATACAGAAGAATCATTAAATAAAGCTAAATTAAAATTTGAAAAAAATTTTTCTTAATATTTATAATATTTTTAATGTAATTGATTTAAATTTTCAATTAAATCATCAATTTCTGGGAAATCATTTTTAAAAAAATTTGATTTTTCTTTAATTGAAATTGGTGATAAATTATTAATTTCATCAGATAAATAAAACATTAAAAATTCAATAATTTTAAAATTTAAATTTTTTTGTAAAGAATTTTCTTTATTTAATTCTTCTTTATTCATTAAATTTAATTGAAAATTTTGAATTATAATTGAACAACCAAAATTTTTTTCAAATATACGATAATTTATAAAATTTTTTAACATTATATGAATTAATGTAGTTATTAAACTTATTTTAATATTTAAATTTTTTGAATTTTTTAAAAAATTTAAAAAAATTTTCATATTTTTTGATTGATTAAAAAATTTTTTTGAATTTGAATGAATTAATAATATACCTTGTAAAATTTTATTACATAATAATATTGAATCATTTGATATATCTGATATTTGATAAATATTAATTAAATATATAGTTAAATTAAATTGAAAATCATCTTGTAATAATTTAAATTTTTGTAAATTTTTTGATAATTTATTTGTATGATGATATTGTTCAATATCTAATAATAAATCATTTAATATAAATTGATGTAATTGATTTAAACCTTGATCTATTTGAGAAAGTTCTGAAGAATCTAGTAGTTGTATAATATTTAATATTTCATCTTCCATGTTTTGAAGTAATTTGGTGTTTTATTTATTTATTGTCTGTTTATTGTCGCGTTCTTAACTATCTGGAGTGTCGCATACGAGATTTATGAAATTACCAAAATAGAAAAATAAAAAATATACTCAAAATCAAAATCTCTAAATTTCTTTTTTTTTTTGCTAAAACTGTCACATCTTTTTTTTATTATAGTTTTTTAAATGATTTAGAACTAAATTAATGAAATAAATTTCTTATCAGATCTAAATAACTAATGTAATTTAAGAAGTATAGTTATATTACATTCTATATAATTTCAAAAGTTGTACTTAATCAGAATTTGTAGATCTATAAATAACCTTGGAAAGATATCGGAAGGAAGCAGGAGGGAAAGAAGGAAGGCTGTACCAATTTTCTAAATTTCGCAATTCTACACATCAAAAATGTTACTTTACTAAATTATTATTACAATTTAAATTTAAATTTAAATTTATAGCACAATAGATTTAACCTAAAATAGTATATATTTAAAATAGTAATTTAGTTCAACCAGTAAATTCAATTTCAACTTCAACTTCAACTTCATTTTAAAATATTACATGACAATCTAAAAATATTTTATTTTAGTTTTTTTAGATTTTGTATTTTTTTTTGTTGTTGTTGTTTGTTGTGTTGTGTTTTGTTGTTGTATCATTTCCTGTTTCTCCTTCTCGCCCCACATACGTACAATAAATTATATAAGGAAACTTTTTGGTTTTTTCATCAACCATCATCAAATATATATATATTCAAACACATTTCATTACTTTCTACTACTTTTACATATTTTCCACCACCTCACACCTAACACTTCACACCCACTTTCTTCCTACTTATCTTTTGCTTTGTTTTTTTTTTTATGATACTATAATGTCCCATTCATCTACTTCATCTATAATACTAGGGTGTTCCGTTGCAGTAATATCTTCAGCTATTCAATCTTTTGGTATAACATTACAAAGAAAATCACATTTATTACATATACAAATAAATTCAAATAATGAACGATATATAATTCATTTAAATCATCAACAACAAAAACATAAAAGAAATATGTGGTTATTTGGTTTTATATTATTTATAATTGCAAATATTTTAGGTTCAATAATTCAAATTACTACTTTACCTTTAATTATTTTATCACCTTTACAAAGTATTGGATTAATTTTTAATAGTATATTAAGTAGTTTATTATTACCTGGAGATTATTTTACTAAGAAATTATGGATTGGTACTTTTATAATTAGTATTGGTGCATTTTTAATTGCTTATAATGGTAATATTAAACAAGATCCAAATGATAAATTACCAAATATTGATGAAAGATTAAATGAAATTATTGAAAAATTAATTAATAAATCTTTTCTTTTATGGTTTATTGGAACTTTTTTAATTATGATTCTACTATTTTTAATTAATTATTATTATTTAAATAAAAAAATTAAAAAAAATTCTATAAATACTAAATATCAATTTTTAAAAGGTATAAATTATGGTATAATAAGTGGTACATTAACTGCTCATACATTTTTATTTGCAAAATCAATAATTGATGTTATAATTGAAACTATTATAAATGATCATTCATTAATAAATTTTATTAAAAATCCTTTACCTTATTTATTAATTTTAATTATGTTAAGTATAGTTGGATTACAATTAACTGCATTTAATTTAGGTTTAGCACAAATTACTACAGCAATATTATATCCATTATGTTTTTTAGTTTATAATTTAATTAATTTAATTAATGATTTAATATTTAATTCATTATTAATTAATCATAAAATGTCATATATACAATTTACATGGATATGTATTGGATTATTTGGTGTATTATGTGGAGTTATAATATTAAGTTGGGATAGTGCTTTTAAAAATAATACATGTATTGAAAGAGAAATTGATGAAAATGAAGATATTATGAATATGAAATTTCCATATAATCCACAACAAAATCATATTAATGAAATTACAGGATTATTGGAATCATCATCATCAAGTTCAACAATGGATTTTAAATATAATAGTATTAATAATAATGGAAGTAAATCATCAAATGAAGAAACAACTCAAGAATTAATAGAAATTGAAGAAATAGAGGAAGAAGAGAATAGTTTTGATGATGAATTAATTGAATTAAATAATGACAGAGTTAATATTGCAATGTTGGGAGAAACTAATAATAATAATAATAATAGAGTATTATCATTTGAACAACATCAATTATTAAGTCTGTTGGAGTAGATTATATATATATATATAGGGATAATTTTTTAATAGACAAAATAGAGATAAAAATTAATTAACCCTTATTTTTTTTTTTTTCGTGTTTTAGTGTCGTGTCGTATTTTCTCTATACAACAAAGTGACGATGAAAAAAATTATGAAACAAAATAATAAAGTTGTCAAGATGGGGGACTTATAAATTTTTTTCAAAGAAAACTATAAAAATCAAATTTTTATCAATTCTCCTATTTTTTATTTTTTTGTTGGATCTTCATTTAATTAGGTTAGTTAAGTTAAGTTAATTTAATTCTAGTTCTAGTTCTAGTTGTTTCTTGATAATTAAAAGTTTATTTAGTAATTTTTTATATTTCTATTTTTTTGTGGTGTGTGAAATCTCAAAAGCTGCTGCCATTGAAATTAAATCAGATTTAAAGATATATAATATTTATATTTCCTATTTTTCAAGTATTCAACTCAACTTCAACTTCAATTTCAACTTCAGTTTCAACAACAACAAACATCTTAATTGATAAGTATCATTTATGATACCCTAAACATTCTATTTTTCACTTTTGTTTTTATATATATATATTTTCTTTCCTTTCCCTTTTAATTATGATTATGAGTACTTCATTATATAAAAGAACTGAAGTTATTGGAAGGGGTAAATTTGGTATTGTTTATAAAGCACAAAATAAACATACAAAACAAATAGTTGCTATAAAAGTACTTAATTTAGATAATCAAGAAGATGAAATATTAGATGTTCAACAAGAAATTCAATTTTTAACAGAATTAAAAAATGTTCCAAATATTACTCATTATCATGGTTCAATATTAAATGATACTAAATTATGGATTATAATGGATTATTGTGCTGGTGGTTCTTTAAGAACTTTATTAAAAGCAGGTGTATTAGAAGAAAAATATATTGGTATAATTGTAAGAGAATTATTAATAACTTTAACATATGTTCATAAAATGGGTGTAATTCATCGAGATTTAAAAGCAGCAAATATTTTAATTTCAAATGATGGTCATGTTCAAGTTTGTGATTTTGGTGTTGCTGCTAAAATAACTGCAAATTCAAAACGAAGTACAATGGTTGGTACTCCTTATTGGATGGCACCTGAAGTTATTAAAACTGGTGTTACTTATAATAGTAAAGCTGATATTTGGTCATTAGGTATAACTATTTATGAAATTGCTACAGGTAATCCTCCTTATTGTGATAAAGATCCTTCATGGGCAATGCAATTAATTTCATCTAAAACTCCTCCAAGATTAGAAGGTAGAGAATATCCTCAACCTTTAAAAGAATTTATTGCTTTATGTTTAGATGAAAATCCTGATGAAAGACCTTCAGCTGAAGAATTATTAAAATGTAAATTAGTTAAAATTTATAAAAGTTATCCAACTTCAATGTTAAAAGAAGTTATTTCAAGTTTTTTATTATGGAGAGATCGTAATAATGCAAGAGATTCCATATATGTAAATTTAGAAAATGAAAAAGAAGAACTTGTTGATAAAGTTGTTGAAAAAAATTTAAATCTTCAAACTAATGGTGATAATTTACAAGTTAAATGGGATTTTGATTCTTTAGAAAGTAGAGAATATATTATTGAAAATGATATTGATTTAGATCAAGTTAATGATAATTATGAATATCAAGAAGATGATTATGAATTAAATGATAGTGGTACATATCCAACTTTACCAACTTTAAAACCTGGTATGAATTCTTCTGTTACTTTACATACAATACAGAATAGTAATAATACTTTAACTACTAAAACTAATGATATACCAAAATCTTTACAAATGTTATTTGAAGATTCTTCTGAAGAATATAATGATGAACAAGAAATTCATCAACCACCTAAAACTTCAAGTAGAAGATTAGAATCTCCAACTATAGAAATTCCAGATATTGATACTTTAAATAATTTTCCTTCAATTACTGTACATTCACATTCACCACATCCTCCTTTAAATAAACCACCAGCTTTATTACATTCACAATCAGCTTCAGGAAATTTAGAAACTAGATATGCTTCATTAAATACTTCACCAAATGAATCTTCAAGACCAAGAAAAAGAACAATATCAAATTCAATAGGACCAATTACAATTAATACAAGTACGATAAATTCACAACAACTGCTGCAACTGCTGCAACAACAACAACAACAACAACAACCAACTCCTCATACTCCACCATATACTGGATCAACAATTGTACGAACTCCATCACCAAAAGCTCCATCAAATGCAGCACTTTTAAATGCAACTTTAGGTAGTAAATCAGGTTCACCATCTAAAATGAAAGCATTACAATCAAATTTAAATCCATTCTTACAACCAATTAATTTAAAACAAAATAATAATAATGATAATACAACTACTGCTTCACCAAATCCACAATCATTACCACCTACTCAATTACCACCACAATTAATAACTCATCAATCAATGCCTAATATTCCAACTACAAGTACTACTACATCTACTAGTTTAAAACCTAAACGAAATAGACCTGGATTTATTCAAATGCCAACACCTTCAAATTTAAATAATTTATCAGCATTAACTAATGAACAACAACAACAAGATAATGAAAATGTTAATCAATTTGGTATTAATCCAGCACAAGCTGCTCATATGCAAATTTCAATGACACCAGTAACTGAAAAAGAACCACCACAATTTCCTACATTAAAAGAAGAAGAAGAAGAAAAACCAAAAGAACAACAACAACAATCACAATCACAACAACCAACAGCAAGTAGTAGACCACATCAAAATAGTATTCTGGGTACTCATAAAAAACTGTTGACAAGTTTTTCAAATTTATCTACATTACCTAATAATGGAAATTTTATAACAAGAGCTAATTCAGTAACTGGATTACCAACAATTGTTACAAATATAAATAGTAATAGTACAATAAATTCATCAACTACATCAACAACGGTTAATACACCATTGATTTATAATTTTCCAAATATTCCACCAATTAATGGAGAATTTTTTATTGATTCAACGACAAATAAACAAAAAATTATTAACGAATTAGATTTTATGATTAAAACTTTCAATCAAGGTTTAGAATTACTTGAAGAGAATTTATAGATAATAAAATATATATAACGATTTTTTTTTTTTTTTTTTTAGACGCAACTTCTTTTTTTTATACGCAACTTTTTTTTTTCTCATTTAAAAAACTAAAATATAGACAACCAAAAACAAACAACTTATTAAAACAACCACTGTTCTTTAAATAATGCCACCACGAATAAGGAGAAGAATAACGTCTTCTAAAAGAGAAGAAATAGAGAAAGAACAAGAAGAAATTTCAAATATTATAGTTCGACCATTTGATATATTAAATGATATACCAGTTACTTATTCCGTACCATCAATATCAGATTTAAATCAACCATTAACAGTAAAAGATACAGGAGTTTTATATCGATCATTAATTAAATCAAGGTATCAATATCTACAAACATGTCCAATGTTAAGATTGTATTGGGTTAAACAATCATCATATATTAAAAAATTAATGGAATTAGATAAACCAATCCCAAAAAATTTAAAAAAAGATGATAATTTACAAAATAGGAAAACTATATTAGGAAATGATATTAATGCAAGAGATATAATGGTTAAATTATTAGAATGTGGAATTAGTATAGGACCTCATTTTTTTGAAATTAGAATATTTATAGCAAAAGATGATAGATCAGATACAAAACAAGATAAAATTATGAAAAAGAAAGAAAAAGCTGAAAAGAAAGCAATTAGAGAAATTGAAAAAGCAAAATTAGAAGAAGAGAAAAAGAAAAGAAAAATTGAAAAAGAAAAGGAAAAGGAATTAAAAGAAAAGGAAAAGGAAAGAGAAAAACTTGAAAAAGAAAAAGAAAAAGAATTAAAAAAAGAACTTCAAAAGAAAGAACAAGATGAAAAATTAATTAGAATAGAAAAGAAGAAGAAAATGAAAGAAAAATTAAAAGAAGAAGATCTTGAAAAAGCTAAACAAGTTGCTGAAATATCGAAAATTGAAGGACAAAAAAAACCAAAGAAAAGTACTAAAAAATCAACAACGACAAGCACCACCACAACCACAACCAGTACATCTTCACAACCTAAAAAGATAGAGAAACCAACTACCGGTTCATCAAAACCAATAAATTATGATATACATTCACAAGAAAATCAAATAATGATAAGTAATTTAAATTATATAGCATCATTATATCGACCATTAAATACATTAATGAAAGCAGTAGCAGGAGGGAAAGCAAATATGCAACAAATTGCATTATTTCAAAAATATATTAAAAAAGCAAGAGAAATGGGTCCACCACCTCATAGTGATATTGAAACTTTAGAATTTGTTCATCATGAAGTTATTGCTATACCAAATAATTCTCCTTTTGAAGATGCATTATCTCCTTTAACTGAAGCAAGACTAAAAGCTGATTTAGAAAGTGATTCAAAAGAATCAACTCCTTTACCAATTGAAAAAAATAAACAGAAAAAAGAAGAAGTAGAAGAAAAAGAAGAACAAAAAGAAGAAGAAAAAGTAATTGTTATAGAAGATAATAAAACTAAAGAAATCAAAAAAGAAAAGGCTCAAGTTAAAGATAAGGAAGATCAAGTTAAAGAAAAAGAGGATGACAAAGATATAGAAAAGGATGAAAAAGATGAAAAAGATGAAAAAGATGAAAAAGATGAAAAAGATGAAAAAGATGAAAAAGAAGCCGAAAAAGACATAGAAAAGGAAGAAAAGGAAGATGAAAAAGACATAGAAAAGGAAGAAAAAGAACAAGTTAAAGATAAAGAAGAAGTCAAGGACAAAGAAGATAAAGATGATGAGGATGAAGATGATGAGGAAAAGGAGGAGGAAGATAATGAAGGTAAACCAGAAATACAAGTTAAGGAAGAAAATAAAACAAAATTAAAAGAAAAGAAAGCAAAAGAAAAGAAAGAAAAGAAAGAAAAATTAATTATACCAAGAGAACAAAAATTAACTGCTTTTCAAGAATTATATTCTCATGATGCAACTATATTATTTGAATTTCTAGAAAATATAAATACAAGATTCATGATTCCAAAAGATGCAATTTGTGAAGTATTAGAACCTTCAACTATGATTAATGCTGAAAATGGTGATAATTCAGATAATCAAGATATTTTAATTAGTTTCTTATGGTTACATAATCAAGAAGAAGTTGACAAGTATGAAGAAAAATTAGCTGAATATAATAAAGCTAAAGAAGAAGAAGAACTTAAAAAAAAAGAAGAAGAAGATAAAAAGAAAGAAGAAGAAGATAAAAAAAGAGAAGAAGAAGAAAAAATAAAAAAAGAACAAGAAGATAAAAATAAAGATAAGATTTTTGAAGATTTAAAAGATGATGAATCAGAAATTATTGATATAACTGGTGATACGGATAAAATAATTAAAACTAATAGTGAAGAAAATAGTGAAATTCAAGAACAAGAAGAAGAAGAAGAAGTTGAAATTATAGAAGAATCTGTTCCTGCTAAAAGAAGAGCACCACCACCACGTCGAGGTAAAAAGAAAAGAAGAGGTGCTCCACCAAGAAAACCAGCTCCACCAAAAGGATTACAACCACCTATTGAACCAGAATATAAATTTACAAGTGTTTCATTTACAATTCATGGTATACCATCTAAATTAGTACCACTTTTTACAAATAGTGTTAAACCTATTGAAAAAGTTCAAGAAAAAATGAAAAATATTTTAAATAAAGGTATTAGAACTCCATCATTTTATTTATGGTATCAAGTTGATGGGAAATTAGATGAAAATTTAGCTGAAAATATTAGATTAGAATTAAATTCTGAAGAGAAAAAAATGACAGGTATTCCTTCAATTCAAGAAGTTGTTGAACCTAAAAAATATCCAAAAAAGAAAAAAGTTAAAGATGAAAAAGATGGTAAGAAAATTAAGAAGGAAGAAGAAAATATGGAAGCACAAACAAGTGAAATGATTGAAATAAAAGATGAGCCAAACATGGAAAAAGATGAACCAAACATGGAAAAAGATGAACCAACCAAGGAAAAAGAAGATGGTAATGAAGAAATCGATGATTCAATTATTGATGATTCAATTATTGAAGTGTAAATATATGTATATACAAGAATTTAAAATCTATTTAGTTGGAAGTATCAAATTTAATAAACTTTCTAAACTTTCACCAGAAGCTCTATTTCTTTCAGAAATACTACCAAAATTAGTTTTTGAAGGAGTAAATCTATCATCAACTTCCATCCATTTACCAATTTTAATACCTTCAGCAAATATTCTAATAGAACCATCTTCAGAAATTTCAGCTTCATTAATTTTAAAAGGTAATGTAAATTGTCTTGAATGTTTACCTGGTGCATTTCTTGCAAAATTATGTTGTAAAGAAATTGAACGATCAGTTACATTAGCTATAAATCCACCTATAGCAGCTTCTCTTTGACCTATGATTCTACCTGGAGCTATAACATTATGTTTAATACCATTTGGAGTATTATTTAATCTACCTTTTTGATTATATGAAAAACCTCCATTACCTTGAATTGTACCAACTTTTGAAGTAACTCTTGAATAAGTTTCTAAAGTTAAAGGTTTTTTAACAACTGATTCATCTTCTGATAAAAATTTTTTTAAAATTTCTATAATTTCATTATTTGTTGAAGATTTTAATATATTTTTTGGATAATTTTTTAATAAATAATTTTTAAAATTTTTATAAATTTTTGGATTTTTATTTAAAATATTTGAAACAGCTCCTTTTTTAGCTTTTGATGCTAAATTAAAATAATTTATTAAATTTAAATCTTTTTTTGAATTAGTTTGATCATTTGGAAATAATGGATTTGATGAAGTAAAATGATTTTTTAATTGTAATCCCATTTCTTGAAAAATTAATTGATTATAATATTGACCTGAATTTTTTTCAACATCTGGCATACTAAATTTATTATCTAAATCATTATATGATATATGAGATACTCCAATTTTATTTGGTAATGTTGTTTTTAAACCATAATTTGATCTTTTAGCACTTGATTTTGGTGTAAATATTATTTGATGTGATGGTACTGATGAATTAATTGGACGTATTCTACTCCTTGTTGGTTTAGCAACTTGAGATAATTTTGAATTCTTGATCAAATCAAAAAATTCTTTACTTGCTGACATTATTGAAAGAACCTATTTGAGTTGATTACAATTGGTGTGAATCTGTTGAAAATAAAAAAAATTTTTTTTTTTTTTTTACTCTGAATAAATACGTGTATTTCGTTCAAGGAATTAGTTGCAAAAAAAAAAAAAATAAAAATAAAGTCTATATATAATATATAATACAAATAAATCAAAATGCATAAGAAAATGATATACCCAATTTATTAAATTCTGGTGTATTTGTAATAGGATTAAGAGATACTCTAACACCAGTACTAACCAAAAAATCTTTACATCTACCTTCCCATAATAATTTTACAACTTTATCATTTAAACTAGTTGAAAATTTAATTACACTTGAAAAATCACTTTCATTAACTAAATTTTGAAAAGCTGTAGTTACAGTTTCACTTAAATCAACACTTTTTGATGATATTAAAGCTGGATCAATATAATAACCCTTTTCAACATCATTCCGTATTGGATTTATTATTAATTCATTATTTTTATTATGTAATTGAATTTTATTATATCTTTCATTTTCTTCTTCATTTAACCTTATTTGATAATTTTTAAATGTATGATTCTTTTTCTTTTTTGCATAATTATATAATTCAAAACCTAATGATAAATTACTTGCATAAGAAAAAAAATTAAAATCATATTTTGAACAAAATGTTGATGCTACAGATGTTTTAACAGTATATGTAGATGATATATGACCTAATATTGGATTAATGGCTAATGTCATAGTTAATGGTTTCCCAGTTGATGTTGATCTAGTTGAATATCTTAAAGCTGTTGATAATCCAGGACTCATTGTTCTTGAAGCATACCATAATTCAGTACCTATTGATACAACAGAATTATCAAATTTTGGTATTAAATTTGCATTTGATTTAATTGAACCAAAATTATATAAGCATCGAACTCCAAATAATGATTCATTAGTTGAATAAATTAATTCTCTCAGATATTTTGGTGTATTATTTTGTAAATATATAATCATTGTACCATTAATATCTAGATAAGGATTACTTATACATTTTATTAAAATTTGAGTATTTTCAGTAATTCTTTTAATAATCATTGCTTCTAATGCAGATCCTGGGAAATACATTCTACCATATAATAAAGAACTTCGTTTAATATTTTTATCTTGATTTTGTTTATTTATAACTCCCATAATTGGTTCAATAATTCTAAATCCTGCCATTGCATCTTGTAAAGAAATTTCTTTAGTACCCATAGTATTAATTAATGGAATTGATGAATATAAATAAGCTAATGAACCATTAATTTGATGATGATTTGAAAGTGTAAAAGAACTAGCCAGATAATCGGTAGTTTTGGAAGATGTATCAATTTTAATACCATTTGGTATTGGAAATTCTAATATAGCTTTTGAAGTTGCCGTTATATTTGAAAATATATTATCTTCATTCCAATTTGTAGATTTATAAAAACATTTTTGTAGATATTCCATGTATGTATACATATTTTTATTACCCTGATTCGAGTAATGTGGAGTAAAGGAATAAAAACTTTTGTTTTGATTATCTTTTTTTCTTTGATAATTGGTGGTAATTTTTTTTTTAGTTTTTTCTAGTCAACTCTTTCTTTTTTATTTTTTTTTTTCATTGAGTCATAAGAACCACCAAAGAACATGTCAAGAGAAGCAACAATTAAAAGAATCACCAATGAAACTAAGATTCAAATAGCTTTGAATTTAGATGGTGGTGATATTATATTAGAAGAATCAATTTTCCCAAATAAATCAAAAGATGAACATGCAAAACAAGCAACTGGTGGCCAATATATTAATGTTCAAACAGGTATAGGATTTTTAGATCATATGTTACATGCATTAGCAAAACATTCAGGCTGGTCCTTAATTATTGAATGTATAGGAGATTTACATATAGATGATCATCATACAAGTGAAGATGTTGGTATTGCATTAGGTATGGCATTTAATAAAGCTTTAGGACAAATTAAAGGTGTTAAAAGATTTGGTAGTGGGTTTGCACCATTAGATGAAGCTTTAAGTAGAGCAGTTGTTGATTTATCAAATAGACCTTATGCTGTTATAGAATTAGGTTTAAAAAGAGAAAAAATTGGTGATTTATCTTGTGAAATGATACCTCATGTATTGGAAAGTTTTGCTCAACTGGCTGCTATAACTCTTCATGTTGATTGTTTAAGAGGTTTTAATGATCATCATAGAGCTGAAAGTGCTTTTAAAGCTTTGGCTATTGCTATAAAAGAAGCTATATCTAAAACTGGTAAAGATGATGTTCCAAGTACTAAAGGTGTATTATCTTAGGCAAAAAAAAAAAAAAAAAAATATTGGTGGTTTTACTTTAGATCTCTCTCTCCATCTCACAAAAAAATTTTATATATTTTTAATAGAATTGTAATTTTATTTATTTATTTCAACAAGACCCAGCCTATGATTAAACGAAATTTTTCAACTTTTTCAATTATATCGAAATATTCCAAATCAAAAGATATAAAATCAAGTTTTAAACCTATAAAATCAAGTTTTAAACCTAAACCTAATTATAATAAAAAAAATGATAATAAATTCTCCAAATCAAATGATATAAAATCAAGTTTTAAACCTCATTATAAAACAAATGATTATACTAAAAGAAATGATAATAAATATTCCAAATCAAATGATATAAAACCAGCTTTTAAACCTCATTATACTAAAACAAATGATAATAAACCAAGTAGTTTTGAAAAAAATTTACCATTTACTCAACCAAAACCTAAAAAAATATGGGATATTGAAGGTATATCAAAAGATGAATTTTTTAAAAGAAAATATGGAAATATAACACCAGAAGAAAGAGAAAAATTAAATGCTAAAGTTGAAAGACAAAGAAAGTTTAGACAAATGAGAATTAATCATGAATATGAAAAAAGAGAACAAGAAAGATTAGAACGTGAAAAAATTAGATCAAAAATTCAACAAGAAAGATTTGAAAGATTTGGTATTAATGAATATAAAGGAAATGATGAATATAAAGAAAATAATAGATATGATTCAATATTTGAATATGTATTTGGTACTCATCCTGTAAATTCAGTTTTATCAGCTAGAAAAAGACCAATTTTGGGTTTATATACTTTTAATTCACAAGATTCAAGTATTATAAAAAAAGCAGAAAAAGAATTTGGTATTAAAGTACAAACAGTTAGAGATAAAAATGCATTAAATATTTTATGTAAAAATGGTGTTCATAATGGTGTTGTATTAAAAACAAAAGCTTTACCAATACCTCATTTATTAGAATTAGGATCATTTGAAAATAATGAATATAAAATTAAAATTGAAGATATAAATACAAATGAAGAAAAAGAAATTATAAAGAAAACTTTAAGAAAATCACAAAATGAAAATGATGAAGAACTTTATCCTTTAGCCTTATATGTAGATGGAGTTACTGATCCTCAAAATATGGGTTCAATATTAAGAACAGCATATTTTTTTGGTGTTGATTTCATTGTTATACCTGATCAATCAACTGCAAGATTAGGTCCAGTTGCAAATAAAGCCTCTGTTGGATCATTGGATTTAATTGATATTTATAAAATTGGTGATAAATTAAAATTTATTGATAATATCCGTCAAAATAGTTGGCATGTAATAAGTACAAGTGGTAAACTTGAAAATCTTGAAAATGGTGAATTAAGTGATGATAAAGCTATAAGAATTGAACAATCACTTCAAAATAGATTTGTTGATTTAAATGCTTTAAAAATTATATTAAAATCAAGTCCTGTTATGTTAGTTATTGGTAGTGAAGGTGAAGGTGTTAGTTCATCAATAAAATTAAAATCAGATTATCTTGTTGGTATACCAAAATATAGACCTAATGATACCATTGTTGATTCATTAAATGTAGGGGTTGCAACTGGTGTGATTATTCAAAATTGTGTTGAACAATAAAAAGATTTGTACTCTTGTAAATAGGTTTAATATAAATCATATGATAAATAGAAAGAAGGTTTTTGAGTAAGTAATTTTTTTTTAAGTATTAAGTTTTACGACTAAATTTACTTATATTATTTATTTTTTTTTTGCATCAAATTCCATAAAATAAAATAAAATAAAATTCATATGATAAATCTACGCAGTGTTGAAGTGTTTTTTGGGATAATGGATGGATCTCTCGACCCAAAAAAAAAAAAATTATTTGATGGAAAAACAGAAACAGGAAAAAAATAAAAAAAGAAAAAGAATTCGGTAAAATAAAAATAATATGTATAATTTTTATCTCCATGTAGTACAAAACCCGTTTGGTAAAAGATCAATAAATATCAATAACTTTTCTTCTTTTCTTCTTTTTTTTTTTTCCTACCTTTTTCTTTCTTCTTTAGAATTCAAAAGATGGTTGAATATCATTTAGTTGTTTTAGTTCATGGGTATGTATATATAATGTATAATCTATTTATCTATGTTCATTATTACTAACTAATTACTAGTATTTGGGGTAATTCCTCACATCTTTCATATATTGAAAAACAATTAAATGAACAAGTACATCCAGAAGATGGTAGTAAATTATTAGTTCATAAAACTGGTTCACATCTGGGATTTTTAACTTATGATGGTATAGATATTAATGGTAAAAGAATAGCTGATGAAATTTATGAACAAACTAAATTAATTGAAGAAAATACTCAAGATAAAGTAACAAAATTTTCAATTATTGGATATTCATTAGGTGGATTAATTTCAAGATATGCAATTGGTATATTATTAAGTCATGGATATTTTAATAATATTGAACCAATTAATTTTACAACATTTTGTACACCACATGTTGGTGTACTGAATCCTCAAACTCATAATTTTTCAGTTCGTTTATATAATACAATTGCTCCACATTTTTTAGCTATAACTGGTTATCAATTTTTTCTTCGGGATAAAGTTGGTGAATTTAATAAACCTTTATTAGTTTGGATGGCTGATCCAAATTCAACATTTTATGCAAGTTTAAAAAAATTTAAATATAAATCTTTATATGCTAATGTTGTTAATGATAAAAGATGTTCTTGGTTTACTTCTTCTATATCTTCACAAGATCCTGTTAATTCAATGTATAATAAACTGCATCAAAATATAATTATTAATGAATATATTAAAGGTTATGAACCAACGGTTATTAATATTAATAAACCTTTATATTATGAAAAAAGAGATGATTCAATAGCTATTTATGATGATCAATCAAAAACTAGATT
Source organism: Insectozyma bohioensis (assembly GCA_030582535.1). Lineage (NCBI taxonomy): Eukaryota > Fungi > Ascomycota > Pichiomycetes > Serinales > Debaryomycetaceae > Insectozyma > Insectozyma bohioensis. The sequence goes on along the minus strand of JAKTXL010000115.1, from coordinate 11,873 downwards.
TTTTTGGAAAACTTTAAATTGGATTAGAGTTATTGGTGAAATTGTTTTATATACACCAATTTGGGTATTATCATTTATTTTTTCATCAATTTTTCAAAGAATTAAAATGAATAGAAGAGTACGTGAATTTTTAAATAAAAAATCAAATAATTTATTACATTTATATAAACCTCATGAAATTAATAAATATGATGAACCATCATCATATTTTTCAGAATTATCTGAAAAAGTTCAAGATGAACAAGATACAATAGTTGAAGATGTTTATTCAGCAATGAATTATAAAGGTACTCATTCTACAAATATTCCTCAAATAACTTTAGATTCAAATCAATCATTTATTGTTGAAAAATTAAATACAATAGGTTGGAAAAAATTCCCAGTTATATTTAGACAAACTACTTCAACTCATGCTGCTGCAATTGTTAGACATAATGATCCAAATTTTGAAGAAGGTAAAGTTATAGTAAGTCATTATATTAATGAAATTTTTAAATTAAATTAAATTAAATTAAATTAGAGAGATATAGATAATATATTTTTTGTATGCAAAAAAAAAAAAAATAATAATAATAAAAAAAAGATTTATTTCTTTGCAGCGCTTAAATTTCTAATTATTATCATCATTTACTTCTTTCAAATTCATTCATGGAGAATAATAAAAGAATGTTAAATAAAACTAAAACAATTAAAGCATTCTTTGGATTTAAAGATAAAGCATCAACAATTCAAGTAACTAATGAAGATATTAAATTGATTAAAGATGATTCTAAAAACTTAAACACAAATTCAAATTCAAATTTAAATTTAAATTTAAATTCTTGCAACCAAAAAATAATTAGACAACAATCATCAAATTCCAATTCCAAATCATCAAATTCCAATTCCAATTCAAAATCAATTCAATCAACATCATCATTAAATCCAATTTTAATTAAAAATGTATCTATAAAAATCCCATTATTAGATATAGGTCTTAATAATTTTAATAATTTTAATAATATTAATAATTTTAATAATAATAATTATAGATATTGTTCATGGAATTTACAAATTTTACCAAATTTTCAAAATTATTTATTAATTTATTTAAAATTACAATTTGGTACATCAATATTTTATCAATTATTAAAAGATATACTGGGAAATTTTGATTATTTTCAAAAACTTGATGAATTTGCTATATTAATTCATTGTAAATCTGAATCTTTTCAATATCAATTATTATATACTTTATCATCTTCAATATTTGGTATTCATTTAATTTTATCAAATGGTAATTGGTTTTATCTGATTCGTAATTTTCAAATTTTTAAAATTTTTATTGAAATGAATTTACAAATTATTAAATATAATTATTATCCCCCTTTTTTATTTAAAAGATTTTTATTAACTATTTATGGTATACCTCAAAAAATTTTAAAAAAAAAATTAATTCAATATTTTAAAAAAATTGGTAATTTAATTTCTTTTAAATTTTCTCCTTATGGTACTAGATTTTTTATAATTTATTTACAATATTCAAGATTTCTGAATAAAATTGAAATTATACAAAAAATTAAATCAAAATTTAAAGTAACTATAATAAATACAAATATAAAAAAAGGAAAACATAAAATTAAATAAAACAACAACAATTTCTTTTTTAAAAAATAAAAATAATACAAAATAGAAATATATATATATATATATATATATATATAGATATATATATTTATATACTAAATTAATTCAACATAATTTGCTGGAAAAATACCAGTTACTCCATTATTTCTACCTGTCCACCAATCATCAACAGTTTCTGTCTTTTTAACTATATCAATTACATCACCTTTTTTAAATGGTAAATCACCATTTTGTTCTCCTTTAAATGTATATAACGCAATTGCTTGATTTGCATTAGTTTTTTGTACACCACCGAAATTTGGTTTAGATGTTGTTGGTCTTGATGGTGCACCACCTTCCCCTCTTCTTGGTGATATTTTTGTATTACCTAATCTTGAACCTAGTCTATCAACATCACTATTACCTCTTGATCTTGTTTTTCCATTATATCTATTATTATTATCATATACATCATCTTCCCAAGCAGATGTTCTTCTACCAATTGATGATGCTGTTGAACCTCTCGTTGATCCTCTTCTTCTAGAACTATAATCATCATAATCATCATCTGAATAACCATCATCATCTGAATAATCATCTGAATATCTTCTTCTTCTACCATTTGTTCCTATAGATGATCCAGGACCACCACGACGACTACTACGTCTTGCACTTGAATAATCAGAAGTTGTATCTGAAAATTCATCAGGAATATCATCATAATAATCATCATCATAATCTTCATCTTCATCATAAGGATCTCTATTACTAAATACTCTTGAACCTAAAACTCTCATTAATGATTCAGCAGCAGGTGGAATATCAACTTGACCTGCTAATATAGTTCTTGCTTTACAATTATTACCATAAAATTTTCTATTTGCTTCTCTTCTTTCTAGAATTGCTGAACCTTCTAATGAAACACCAGCAAATAAACCTTTTGTTTTTGAATAAGCAAATACTGCAGATACTGAACTTAAAGATGCAGTACCAGCAGCTTCAGCACTTCTACCTAATGGACCAGCAGCAACAGATATATTAGTACCTAAAGTAACTGAACCCATTTGAGCAAAAGTATCAACAGCAGCTTTAGTATTTAATACAAATACAAAATCAGTTAATTCAGCACCAATTTGTCCACCAACACCAGCACCTGCTGTAACAATTGCTGAAGGAGCAGACCATGAACCATCTGGTAATCTTGCAACTATAACACCTGAACCTGCTCTACCTGAAAATAAGAAACCTGCTTTTAAAACAGTTATAATTGCTAAACCTTTTGCATTTTTTAAAATTCTTGGAGGAATTATTTGATCAGGACCAGCAAGTTGATTTGGTTTAATGAAGGATGATAAAACTTTAGCAGCTTTTCTAAAAAGAAGAAGTTAGTAATTTGAATTTGGTGGGTTTGGGTGTTGTCTGATGATTCAACACTTTTTTTTTTTTTTTTTTTTTTGTTTGGTTGTAACATACTTAGATTCACTCCTTAAACTTCTTGGAAGTGGATTATTTATACCCATGATTTGATATTAATTATAATGCTAATCTATAAATGGAATTGAATGAATTAAGATCTATAAAAAGATCGATATATATTTGAACCTTGTGGTGATGGTAAGTTGTTGAGGCTGTAAATTTAAAAAATTTATGTGGAGTTTAAATCCTATCTGGCAAATGACTAGTTTTTATTTTTTCTTCTTTTTTTTTTGAAGTTGAATTTCCTTGTCTTTTTTTCTTCTTTACTTTCTCTGCTAACAAATACTTTATTTTTTCTATTGCTTTGTCCTTCCTTCTATATCTCCTTAAGAATAAAATATAATGACCTAATGGAATGGAATGAACGAGGATCTTTATCTTTAAAATTAGATTCTTCTTTCTTTGGGATGTTGAAAATTATACAATGAAAAGTAGTTTGAAAAATATAAAAAAAAGAAATAGTGAAAAAAGAAAAAGAAATGTAGAAAATTTAATAAAAATGTATAATGTAATATATTATTTAATATAATTTAATTTAATTTAATTTGTAATTTAGATTTCGAAAAAAAAGTGAAAATGGAAATGGATTTGGCTTGCTAAAAATTTAAACCCATTTATTCCTACTAATTTATTTTATTTTACTTTATTTTATTTTATTTTTTGCACTGTCATTGCAGTTGTTACTTTACTTTAAAGTTACTTGGCAACTGAGTTCTTTTTTAGTTATTTAAGTTGTGAAATGACTTATAATACAAGTTATAGTTATAGATGACCTATACATATTTATTCTATTATTTATATAAACATATTTTTCTTGTTTTGTTTCCTAATCTTTCAATTTTGAGATATTTTCCAATTTCTCAATTTTTCAATTTCTCAAATTTTTCAATCTGTTTTATGGAACAGGTCATTTGATGGTTTCACACAAAACAAAAACCCACGAACTAAAATTCAATTAAATTGAAAATTAAAATTAAAATTAAACAAAAGTGAAAATTTTCAACTCTTTTGTTTTATTAAAAAAGTTTAAAATAAAATAAAATAAAATAAAATAAAATCTAATGTACAATTACTTGTTTAAATACCGTACCGATAAACCACTCTAATTTTTCAAGTTACCCTTTCAAACATCTCACATCTCTGGTGATGATACGGTCATTTAAATATGGCATTAACACCGATATTTGATATTTGTAATTCCATACAAAATAATATTTTTTTTCTTTTTCTTTTCTTTTCTTTTCTCTTAATAATTATTAGCAATTAATGAGTAAACTTGAAACTTGAAAATTTATTATATATTATTTTCATTTTAGAAGTATTTTATTTGATTATTACTGTTGATATCTATCAATATATCTATATCCGTTTCTTTTTCATTTCTTTTTCAACAAACGTTTTATGTCTGTGAATATATTATATTCCATTTTCCATAATTATCTTATTTATCGTTCTGGGTATAACGGAGTTTAAAAGAGAACGAAGCAAAAAAAAAAAAAAAAAAAGATATGATTTAAGTCATAATAATAATATTATCTATAAGGTACCACCACCACCCACACACACCAATCTATAATTAGTTTTGCACACGATAAGGCAATATACTCTTCTGTCTGTGGTTTAGTTCACTAAATATGAATTATAGTCACTTGTAAATCTATTAATTGTTTTTAAGTAAATCATTTCTATATATATAATCAACTTTCTCGGATGTCATTTTCTTTTCTGTCATCTATTATCAGACATTAAAATGTCATATATCTTCTTAAGCGGCTTTTTTTAAAAAAATTATCAATATATCCATGTTATGTTATGCCATTTTAAAACTTGTAATCCTATTATTTTTTAAATATTGCAGCTATTATTTGGCCCTATTTCCTTCAAAATATATATATATTATGTATTATAATTACATCAAAAGTATCCTGCTACTGTAACTATACGCGTGATTCATTCCTAAAATTATCAAAACCCCCTTACTTTATTTTTTTTTTTTTAATTCGCCCTCATTCTATTATTATTCTCTCATCGGAAAACAAAACAAAAAAAAAATATATTTAATAAAAATAATATAACCCATACACATCAAATATATGTGTGAAATAGAAGAAGAAGAAGAAGAAGTAGATAGACAATCAATATCTTCAATAACATCAAAATGTTCATCATCATCATCAATACGGCCCAAGAAATATATATGTACAATAGAAGGATGTAATAATGCATATAATCGACCATCATTATTAGAACAACATTTAAGATCACATTCAAATGATCGACCATTTAAATGTAATATAATTGATTGTAATAAAACATTTTTAAGAAAATCACATCTTGATGCACATTTAATATCACATTCTATTGAAAAACCTTTTAATTGTTCAATATGTGGTAAAGGAGTTAATACAAAACAACATTTAAAACGTCATGAAATAACTCATACAAAATCTTTTAAATGTAAATATTTAAATTGTAATGAATCATTTTATAAACATCAATCATTAAGACAACATATTTTATTAATTCATGAAAAATCTTTAACTTGTAAAATTTGTAATAAAATTTTTACAAGACCATCAAAATTAGATCAACATAATTTAAAATTTCATGAAAATTCTCCTTCTTATCAATGTGATTATTCAGGATGTTTTAATAATTTTAAAACTTGGTCTGCATTACAATTTCATATAAAACAAAAACATCCAAAAATTAAATGTTCTATATGTAATAAAGGTTGTGTTGGTAAAAAAGGTTTAAAATCTCATATGTTAATTCATGATGATAATGATGAAAAAAATAATAATGAAAAATTAATTAAATTATGGCAATGTAAATATTGTGAATTTGGTAAATTTTTTAAAAAAAATGATTTAATTATTCATTATAATAATTATCATGATGGTAATATACCAAATGATTTATTAAAACCTAATGAAGTTGAAAAATTAAAAAATTTATCAAATAATGATAATGGTAATGGTAATGGAACGAAATTAAGATTAGAATTAATTGATGATTCAGAAGATGATGATGATGATAATGATGATAATGATGATTATGATGATAAAAGAAGTGATGTTAAATCAGATACTGCAATGGCTCAACGTTCAATAAATTCTTTAAATACTTCATTAAATGATAATAATAATAATATTGTTAATTTAATTCTGAATAGAAGTAAAATTAAATGTCCAAAATTAAATTGTACAAGAATTTTTTCAAGAGATTATGATTTAAAACGTCATTTAAAATGGCATGATGAAAATTTAAAAAAAATTGAATTATTTTTAAATAATTTAGAAAAAGAAGAAGAAACTCCTCCAATCTATAATGAAAAAGAAGAAACTTCTTCAATCTATAATGATACTAATGATAATGAACCTATATTAAAAAAAAGAAAAGTTGAAGAAATTAATTAACTTTTATTTATTTATTTATTTATTTATTTATTTATACATAAAATATACAACTTTCTTATACCTAATTTTGTTTTATTTAATGCTTTTGTCTCTTATCATAACCTTTACCATAATTATCTTGTTTTCTTTTCATATTAGCTCTATTATCAAATGTAGGAGTTCTTGGATGTTTATTTCTTGAATCATTATAATTATTATAATTATTAGGATTATTATTATTGTTGTTGTTGTTGTTGAAACTATCTCTACGATTATTATTATTATTATTATTATTATTATTAATATTATTTCTATTATAATTGCCTCTAGTATTAATTGGTTTAGGTACACTTGGTGGTGGTGGTGGAGGTGGTGGAATAGAACCTGCTCTATTATTATTATTGTTGTTGTTGTTATAAGTTGGAGGTGCTGTATTAGATCTATCATTATGTTGTGGTAATGGTTTTGGAGTTGATCTGGATGCTGGATCATATTTACCACCTACTGTTGTTCCTGGTCTCTTATCATTATAATTTTTATCTTGATTAAAATTTCTTCCTCCTTGAATAGTATCTCTTTTAACAGCATCTTGTGGTGGTAATGGTGCTCGTTGTGGTGGTAATGCTGTACGTTGTGGTGGTAATGGTGTACGTTGTGGTGGTAATGGTGTGCGTTGTGGTGGTAATGGTGCACGTTTGACAGTTGATGATGATGATGATGATGCTGGTGCTGGTGCTGGTACTGGTGCTGGTGATGATGAACTTTGTAAACTAGCAGCCATAACTTTCTCTTGTTGTGGTAAAGGTGTACGTACTTTTCCTTTCATTTCTTCCTCTTGTGATTTTAATGGAACTCTATTTCTTGGTTTTGCTGGTGCAGATGGTGGTGCTGTTGGTGTTGTTGATAATTTTGTTGCTGCTGCTGCTGCTGATGCAGGTGCTTTAGGTGTAGATGAGGTAGTTGTTGGTTGACTTTTTTTCTGTATTTCTTCCTTTTCTTCTTCTTCACTTCCTTTATTTTTTTGTTTTGCATAAACATCCTTAATTTCAGATAATCTTGCCTTTAATGCAGAATTTTCAGAAGTTGGTGTTTTATTTCCATCAGTTGTAGGTGAAGATAATGATGCATAATTATCATATTTTCCTGCACTAGTTGATGAAGTAACTCTATCAGGTCTAGCTACACTAGACTGTGAATTATAATTCAAATTTGATGCTGCACGTTTTTTCAAAAGTTGTTCTTCTTCCCTTTTTTGTCTTTCTTTTAATAATTTTTCTTCTCTTTCTTTTTGAGCTTCTGCTATCTTATTTAATTCAGCTTTTTTACGTTCCATTTCACGTTTCAATTCTACATCTCTTCTTCTAATAATTTTTTGTTTTTCTTCATCACTTATTGATATAAATTCCCAAAGAGGTATTGAATCTTTTGTTCTTAATTTAACTTGACCAAGTAAAGCAGCTGATGCTAATTTCAAATCTTCTCTAGTTTCAGTTTGTGAAATATTTTCAATTAATTTAACTAATTTCTTACAATGATCATCAACAACTGGATAAACTCCTAATAAATTCTTTAAAAATATAATTGTTGTAGTACGTGACATATATTCTTTTGATCTAAAGGATTTTTCAATTTCTTCTAAAATTATTGATTGATATTCATAAACTAATTTCTTAAAATCTTCATAATCTAATAAAAGTTCTTTTTCTTTAAAAGTTTCTTCATTTGTCCATTTTTGTAAACTCATTAAAATATCAGCAAAAAATAATCCTAAATTTTCTGCTTCAATTGATGTTGAAGAATATAATAAACCAAATAAAATTCTTGATTTTATTAAAGAATTTAAAACTGATATAATAGAAAAATTATCAATTTTTAAAGAATGTAATTTAAATAAAAATCTTGAAGCAAATACTGCATCAAATGATGAATGAATAGCTCTTGGATATACACAATATTGAATAAATTTAGAAACTTGTACATCATCACCATCTAAAAACCAATTTGATGAAACATTTCTTAATTCTTCATCAATTTTTTCATTATGTTCTTTATGTGATTGTTTATCATTTGGTAAATTAGTTATAAACAATTGATTTTGTGCCAATTCATCTCTTTGTTTATCAATAGTTTCTCTTGGAATATCTTGAGTTCTCAAATTCATAGAAATAGAATCTCTCAAACTTTTTAAACTTGATTGAAGTTTTATTAATTCATTATCATATAAAGATTCAGAATAATTAATATCATGTAACGATAATTTCCAAAAATATCCATATAATTCAGGTGATGAAATTTCTTCAGGTTTTAAATCTTTAATACTATCAACATCACCTAAAACAGATCTCCAAATTTCAAAAGCCCATTCAATTGATACTCCATGTTTTTTTAATTCCTCAATTGGTAGCAACTCGTGATGATCTTCTGGATCACTAAAAAAACTAACCAATGTGGTAAATAATCTAATTACAGAATTTAAATCATCACTTTTACTTGATAAAACTTTCAAATGACTTTCTGAATTATCAAAAGTAATATCATAAGATATAGATGAAAGTGAAATTAAAAGTTTATTAATAGCATTTAATTCTACCAAACATTTTATAAGATGATTACCAGAAATCATTCTATCATATCTTAAATCATCAATAGTACGATAAACAATTTTTTGTAATGATGAACCACAATTTATCAAATCTATTTGATGTAAATTTAAATTCGTTATTGCTTGAATACCTCCCATAGACATAAACATTTCTCGAAGAACTAATACACCAATATTATCTCCAGAATTAAAAGCTTTCAATAAATACAATAATATAGTTTTAATATCAATAGCTTTAGGATATTTTTGACAAATTTTACCAATAAAAGAAGCTAATGATTGAATCCATTGTCTTTCATTCATACCATGATTTTGAGTACTACTTCTATTTGATGAAAGTCTTATTAATATAGCAGCAGTTAAATTATCCCAACCATAATTATTAAAATATCTTGCTGTTTCAACAACTAAAGTATTTAAATTATCATAACTTTCAATTTGTTGTAAAATAGTTAATAAACAAGGTAATGGATTTGAAAAACTAATTTTAGCTAATCTTCTCATCATTGGACGAACATTTTCTTTTGATAATCTTTTTAAAACATCTTTAGTTGATTTTTCTGCTTTAGAATAAGCCATTTGAATTAATGGATTATTTTTACGTAAATTATTATAAAGTTCCCCATAAAGACTAAATCTTTCTTCAATAGGAAATGGTGCCAATATAGAATATGCTTTATCAATTATAATTGAATTTTCATCAATTAAAGGCATTACTGGAAATATAAAATTTCTAAAATAATCATAAACTTCTTTCTTATCATCGGAATTTTCTAAATGATAATATACACATTCACAAATCTTTTGAAATAAATCAAGATCTTTTGATAAGTTGCAACCATTAAATGCCAAAATTTCTTTTGAATGTTTCACCAAACTAGCAAAATCTTCAATCAATGGTAAACCTTGAGTCCAATTTTCGTAAAAATATACAAATCTTTTGTATGCAAAAGATTTGAGTGTAGCTTTAAAACTTAATAAATGTAATACTTCTGGTTCTTCAAGTGATATTTTGTTTGATTGACGACTATATGCAACTTTTTTCGATACTTGTAAACCTTTTAAATCATCATCATCAACTTGTTTCACTTTATTATAAAAAGGTGTAATCATATTATCAAATAATCTGTTGATTAATTGTGAAATTTCTGGATCAATATCAGCTAAAAATGGATATTTTGTGAGTATATATATTGAAGGCCAATAAAGTCCATTGGATAAAAATACTCGAAGAAATTGATAAATTTGATTGGAATATAACAATTCTTGAATTGAAATAGGTTTTTTTTCAATTACTGGTTTCTTTTTTGGCTTTTCCCCACCCTCTTCATCATCAGCTAATGGTGCTGCAAGTGCCAATGCATTTGCTCCAGCTTTAGAAACTTCTTCATTTAAATTTTTCTTATATTCATCTTCTAATTTTTTCATTTCTTCTTCATTAGGACGTAAATATTTATAAATTGAACCAAAACTTAAAAACCCTTCTTTAATAAACAAAGCAATAACAATCTTGGTAGTTTCAGGTAAATCTTTACCTTCATGACATTTTAATAATTTTAATCCTATTATTCTGGCTGCAGTATCACTTCCACCTTTAGATAATGAGGAAATTGAAGAATTATCACTTTCTTCATGTGGCCACCATCTACTCTTTTTTAATAATTCGATTGCATCTGTCCATTTAGGTACTATTGTAGAAGAATAAATTTCAAATATTATATCTAAACATCTATTTGGATCTAGATTATAATGACCAATCAATTTTTCAATTATTTGCAATGCATAATCTACTTGAAATTCAGTATCACTCAGTGTAAATATATAATATATTTCTGAAATAAATTTTGAAAAACCTTCAGGTTCTTCATGAAATAAATTAAATTTCTTTTGAGTTAAAAATTCATTTCTTGTAGCAGTATTTAATTTTCTAGTAAAATTTTGTGTATCAACAACTTTCAGTCCTTTTAAAAAATTTGGTTTGATATATTTAGATAATGTATCAGGTTTTATAACTTTTGTCCTTGATGAAAGTACATGTAATAAATTAGTAAATTTATCAATAATAGGAAATGAATCTAAAATTTGACAAAAAATTCTTGCAAGATTATCATTTTTGATTGATGATGAAATAAATTCTATTATATTATCTAATTGTAATTTTTCATCTTCATAATTTAATAATAATTCAGTAAACAATTGTGCTACTATTAATTCTGATTCTTGATTTGATTCTTCATATGATTCTAAAACCTCAATAAGTGAAGTCATTCCACTACCATTAAAATTTTCGATTACTTCATCTGTGAAATATGTAGATGAAGACATGGCGAATGGTTGAAAATGAGTATATATTTTTAAAACTAAATTTTTTTTTTCTTTGTTGTCTAAATATCAACGAGTGTTTAATTTCTATGTACACTCCCACTAATAAATCAACAAAACTTACAAAATATGTTAATAAAATGTGTTATTAGGCGTGATTTCTTATAAATATGGTATCAATTCAATTCTAGAATTTAGTTCAATCAATCGAATGACCCTATTATTGATTTAAAATGGTTATTGAAGTGTAATCTGAAAAAATTGTTTGCTTAATTTGTTCACAATCTTCTTGGATGTGAACAATTTATATAAATTTATATTTAATTTATATAGTTTGAAATAATATATTTAAAAGGATGATTTCTATAAAAATATTATAAACTAATTTTAGAGGAAATTGGGTCTATTTATAATAAAACAAAGTAATAGCCCAATGTATACAAAATAATATATAAGGAATGATATCATAT
>JAKTXL010000114.1:0-47032 GCA_030582535.1 Insectozyma bohioensis | reverse complement strand
GGGGGGGGGGGATGAGTATAAAGAAAGAAACTTTGAGAATGGACTAAATTTTAATTTAATTGTACTGCTACTAAAAATAACTACTAGTATAATTTTTAGTTATATATTTCTTATTCTAGTTAAATAAATAAATAAATAGATAGATAGATAGGATAAGTGAATCCAATTCAATTGAATATTAGTTTGCTATTAATTCTGAAGTATCAGTAGCAGTAGTTAATATATATGTATGTAATATGTATATATATTAAGTAGATATGTCCGGGGAATATCTGTCCTTATACGCTTTACATTTTAATTAAACTTTTTCACCCAGGCAACAAAAAACATTAGAACTTAATAACATTTGCAGAAAGAAACAATTACAAAATATGTATTCTTCATTCATAATGAGATCATAAATAACTTAGCAATTATTATTCTCATCCATCATCTCCATTCTCTGTATAATTATGTAAATTATTACTTACATACATATAATTCACAATTGAAAAGAACTAGAAAAAGAAATTAAATTTTTTTTCACATTACATTTTACCTTATTTTTCAACTATATTAATTTTGTGGCTAATTATCAACAAATTGAAAAATCAATTTTTTTTAACTATGTACACTCAATTAAACAGTAAGGAAAAAATTTTTTTTAGTTGTTCAAAAAAAAAATAAAAACCTCATCTCACCACTAAATTCAATATAATATAACTCCTTGTTGACATCACTACACAAAATATACATATACATATATATATATATATAACCATGGATGAACAACAACAAGAGGAAATTACTAAATTGACTAGAGATGAGTTAATAATTCGTCAAAAAAAAGAACAAAAAGATTTAATTGCAACTATAACTGGTTTAAAAAAACAAGCAAGTAAAAAAACTAGAAAAAATGTATTGATTAAATGTCAAGAATTACAAGATAATTTAGATAAGAAACATAAAGAAGAATTAGTTGCTTTAAATGAAGAAGATAATGGAAATGAAATAGTAGAAGAAGATGGTGATGAAATTACTCCTGAACAATTATTAGCTCAATTATCACTAGAGAAAGAGCCAGAACAACAACAATCAATACAACAACAACAAGAGAATAATAATCTCCCTAAGAAGAAAAGAAATAGACAAAAGGAAAGATTAGAAAAAAGAGCAGCAGAAATAGAACGAATTAAAAAAGAAGCAGAAAAAGAAGCAGAAAATACAATAAATTATAGACAAATTGAAATTGATTCAATGAATCAAATATTAAATAAAAATAATTTAAAATTATATGAAATTAAACCAGATGGTCATTGTTTATTTGCATCAATTCAAGATCAATTATTAATTCATCATAAAATTTCAAAATCAATTCAAGAATTAAGAGAATTATCAGGAGAATATATATTAAATAATAAAAATGATTTTATACCATTTTTAATAGATGAAGAAACTTTTGAAATTAAAGATATTGAATCTTATGTTAAAGAATTAATTTCAACTGCAATGTGGGGTTCAGATATGGAAATTTTAGCATTATCAAAAATTTTTAATTGTCCAATTAAAATTTATATGGCTGGAGCTTCAACTTATATAATTAATGAAGATGGTAATGAAAAAGATTTAAAATTGGGTTATTATAAACATTCTTATGGTTTAGGTGAACATTACAATTCATTAAGGGATAATAATTCAAATGAAGGATTTTTATAGAGAGAGACAAAGAGGTGAATTTAGTAAGTAGGTTAAAAACCCATACAGTTTTTTTTTTTCTTTTCTGTTGTAAAATTATTTTTTAATACGTGTTACGTGTTTTAAGTTAAAGTAAAGTTAAAGTAAATTATGACGCCGCACCTTTTTTCTTGTTTCTTTTAAATTATGTAATTACAAAATGTTTTTTTTTTAATTTAATTTTATTTTATTTTTATTTTTATTTTTTTTACCCGATGCGCATTTTTATAGATCTCGTAAATATTCCCTATTACATTATTTTCTACATTTTGTATGTCTCATTCATATGCAGTCATTATATAAATATGATTTGATTTGTTAGTCAGAAGAAAAATAAAAAAAAAAAAATTTTTTTTATTTATTTTTCATATATATATTTTTGTTTGACGTTTCAACAGTATTTAAAAATTCTATTACTCGTTAAAGTAATAGAATTTTGTTTTATATATATAACAATCGTCAATAGTCATGACGACAAACGATTTATTTTTTAACCAACAATATTTGAAACAATTTAAATTAATATACCATTTTTGGTTAGTTAAGGTAAATTTTTTGTATATATATCCCTTATTATTTGCCTTATCTTACCCTTTTGACCTTATTACTTGTTGACTAGACATTCGAGTCTAAACTAAACCTTATTAATTAATTAATTAATTACTCCTGCATTTTTTTTTTCATGAATTTCTTTTTTGAATTAATTGAATTGAATTAAATTGGTTATGGGAATTGGTGATTTTAAATTGATTGAAATAGGGGGGAGGGGAGGGGAGGGAGATGAACTAGTATATTAGTTAGTAGTTAGTAGTTAGTAGTAAATAAGAAAAAGACTAAATTAAATTATAAATTAAAAATAAGGATATTTTTCTAATTTATTAAATTTTTTTTATCCCTTATCTTTCTTCTGAGATGGATAGAAAAGAAGAAGTTATATAGTTTATTGAAAAAAGTAATATGGGTATAAGATTTTTCTTTTTCTTTTCTTTTCTTTCTTTTTTTTCATTTTTTATTTTTGGACAAATTTACGTGTTGGAATTAAAAAATTTAAAATTTTTTAGTACAGGAACTAAAAATCTTAAAAATAAAAATGTCGAGAAAATTATTTAAAATCTCAGACACTGAGAAAAAAAAACAAAAAATAAAAAAAATAAAAAAATAAAAAAAAGTCTTGTCTAAAAATAAAATAAAATACAATTTCAGACACTGAAAAACGACAATAAAATAAAATTATTAAATTGCGTCAATTTTCAATTTTTTTATTAACCCTTCTAACCAGAACAAGAAAATATTTCCTTATTCAATTAAATTATTATTATCTTTCAAAAGATAAAATAATTATAGATATAAATAATTAATTAATTAAATAAATAAATAAATTTGATTCAACGTCCGAATACGACCGAACCAGTTAAATATTTAAATTGATTCAAAGAAAAGTAAAAACCCACGATGTTTTTTCTTTTCTTGAACTAATGTTAATGCCTTTCATGAAAGATAGATACAATAACTATTACTAAATTATACGTAACCAAATATACATACATAGATACATACATACATAAATTATATTATATTATATTATATTGTAATTATTTTCTTCTTTTTCTTCTTTTTTTTCTATTGTATAAAATTGTAAATCATATCACCTCATCATTTCCCAATATTTTTTAAAAGTAACATAGACAACTAAATTATATAGATTTTTATAAAATCTTAAATTACCATGTCAACGAAAAGTACATAAAGATTTTTCTCTTTTCTCTTTTTTTTCTTTGCTTCTTTTTTTTTTTACTTCTTTGTTACTCCGTGAAATTTTTCAATTTTTCAATTTTTTCAAATTTTAAATTCAATTTTAAAAAGGTTTGAATTTTTGAAGAAGTTGCAATAAGGCGATATGATTTTTTTTTTGTTTATCTTTTTAATTTAATTTAATTTAATTTAATTAATTAATTAATAAGGTTATTCCCAATGTTAAATCTAAATTGTAAAAAGTGGTTCTACATTTTGAATAAAATAAAAAAAAAAAGTGGTTCTACATATTGAATAATAAAAAAATTTGAAGCCTCTCTCTTTATATTTCTTGATGAATAGAAAGAAAGAAAGAAAGAAAGAAAGGAGGTGGAGTTAAGTTAAGATATATATATAAAACCTTCTAATTATTATAAAAATACACTACTACTACTACTACTAAAGAGTTTAGTTTAATTTAATTCTATAAACCCAACTTACGAAATTAAATTAGAGCAAAAAAAAAAATTATCCATTATGCTTTTATTATTACAATGGTGAATGAACTAAAGAGCGAAGACAAATTTTAAATTTTAATTGGTTTAACTTCTTCTATTTCTATTATACAATTCTACGAACTCTTGAATTCTATTTCTATTTTTTGCCTCAGTTTGAATTTGGAATTTTAGATTTATCTTTTAATCTAAGATAAAATTCTGTTTCTTAATTTTTTAAAATATAGAGTTATAATAATAAAAAAATAGTATAGATTTCAGTATCCGAAAAAAAAAAAAAAAGACTAACATTTCATCATGTGAATAAATATATATATATATATATATATAGAATAATAAAAAGTTAACTTTACTTTACTTTAAAATCCTTTAACCAAACAAAGAAATTGATTGTCTATTACTATAATTTCATTCTTTGTTGTTTTGTTGTTGTTTTATTTTATTTTATTTATTCAAGGAACCGGAAATATTCTAATTTGAATAAATATTTAACTATAATAAGATTTAAACTTTTAAGGAATTAATCCAGGTCTAATAATATTTTGAATATAGACGTAATTATAAATTAGTTTCTTATACATTAATATGGTTTTGTTTTTGTCTTTATCTCCCTTAATTTTGTTTGATTAACAAGATAAAATTTATACATTTCTTATGTTAATGCAGCAACTGTTTTAAACACAAGGTTTAGAGCCATAATAATATAAAAAAAAATTATATTCAGACAAGAGGTTAATTTTCAATTACCCGCTAACTAACAAAATTTCAAGTTTAATCTCTAAAAAATTTTTAATTTAATTTAATTTATTTTTGACAAGACAAGAAATCATTGTTTGAAAATACTTTTTTGGTTTGGGCTCAATTCTTATTTCCCTTTCCTTTTATTATATTGGTGAAAAGTAAAAGAAGACAAGGAAATTAAGAAAAAAAAAAAACATAGAGAGAGAGTAGTTATAATAATAGATATAAATCAATGATTTCGATTATTATATAGATTCAAATTGAATATATTATTATTCATCAATTACTTTGTTTCTTGTTAATTTTTTTGGCTCTCACATAATTATGCATTTACATGAATAATGATAATAATAATCCCCAGATTCATTATTTTATTTTATTTTATATTGTTTTAAAAGACTGTTTTTTTTTTTTATATTTATTTAGAAAATGTCGAGAATTTAAAAATACTGTGTTATCGAAAGATAAATTATGAATTTAAAAAGAACAAAACAAGAATAGGAGAAAACAGTAAGTAAGTAAGAACAATTGAATAAATAAATAAATAATTTAATGTAGAATTACATATATTTGTATTCAATTGAATTCTCGAAAGTAATATAATATAATATAATATAGTATATTATATTATTTTGTCTTTTCTCTTCCACTCTGGAGTTAAATTACTTAAATTTGATAAAAATAAATCCGAAAATTTAAAATTTAAAATTTAAAATTTAAACTTTTTTAGAATATTTCTTAAATTTTTTAAACTCATTATGGAATTATGGAATTATGGAATAATAATAATAATAATATATATCAATAGAAGAATATAGAAGAATATCTCTAGTGAGAATGGGATAGACCTGTCCATATTTTCAATCAACGTAAATTATGAAGTCTGTTATCTTAAATTTCGCAAATTAATATTAATTGTTTTTAACGCCATCTCTATTCTATTCTATTAATAATTTTATTTACTTATCTTGTGCCGTATATCTATCTGACTGCTATTCCAAAAACCCATTGCCTCACCAAACAAACAAAATAAAATAAAACAAAATAATACTTACGAAATAATAATAAGAATTATAGATAGATAAAAAAAAATCAGATTTATTATTAAGAAAATAAATTCATAGAATGAAAATCTTAAAATTAGCCAGATGAGGTTGTTTTTTAACTTAATTAAAATTATTATCTTTAAATGTAAATGTAAATGTGTAAGTAAATGTATATGTAAATGTAATTATTTATTTATCTGTTTTAGTTGAATAATAAACAAAAACAAAATGTTTTGACGATAGATATTTAAAGACTGAACACAATTATAACTAACTAACTAATAAATAAATAATTATTAGATACTACTTTACACATAATGATGAATATGTATATAATTTATAAAACTTTATCCAGCAGTCAATTTAACAAAAAAAAACGTATTTAATATAAAAATTTTGATTCCAACAAACAATAAGAAAAAAATTCTTATTATTTTTTCGAGGCTGGGAGCTGGGGCCATTTACATTTACATTTACATTTATTTTCTTAACATTATAAAGTATAGATGGATTGGCCCTTATTATTATTAATCTTTTTTATCTGTCTTTGTCTTTGTCTTTGTTTTTATTGTCTTATTTTTTTTTTTTTTTATTATTAAATTTTTATTAATACTTTGAAACTTGAAATTCATTATTTGTATTCAAAATATGTAATGTAATTTGGTATAATTATATGGCAATCAATTGCATAAAATTTCGTTTTTATTTTTCTTTTCTTTTTTTAAACAAAAATTATTTGCTCTCTATATTTGTTCTTAGTAATAAATTATATGATAAGAAAAAGAACGTTTTTCTAAAATTAAAATTAAAATTAAAATTAAAGTTTTTTTGGTTACTAAAGAGTTAGATAGATTTTCTGTTTATTTGTTATTACTTAAATCCTTTTGAGATCAATTTAGGAATTCCATCTCTTCTTTTGTGTAAAAGAGGAGCTAATAGGATAGTAAATTTAAGCTAATTTAACCTATTGAATCTAAAAATATTTAATATATTTAAGGAGATTGAAAGAAAGTCGAAAATTAAAATTAAAATTACAACTGGGGATATAATATAATAAATAAGACAAGACAAGACAAGACAATAAATTTTATTTCATCTCTCTTTCTTTAAGTTTCTTTTATTGTTTGAATTGTACATCCTGATTATAAAAGGTACTTGAAAAAAAATAAAATAAAATTTTTTTAATGTCTTGTTCTTCTTATTGAGTTCGTTATTATCAAAAAATATGTAACACATTATATGCAGTACCATACATGTATTACATGATGCACATAATAATAGTCAAGTAATGTTAATGTTTAATGTTAATGTTAATGTTATGTTATCACCCCCGCCATATTTTATTTCATTTAAGAAGTTGTAGTAGTAGTTTCAACTAAATTATTTTATTTTAGTTTTGAGTTTGAGTTTGACGAAAGTTGTAAATAACAACAACAAGAACAAGCATATCAACCAGGAGTAAAAAAAAAAAAGCAGACAGAATAGATTTATATTATTGTTTCATTGATGGTGTTAAGAGGAAAAGGACTTTACATTAAATCCATGAAATTTTCAAAGTTTAAATTAACCCCAAGCTGTGGAGATCACTTTCATAGTGGTAGATACTTTAAAATTTTTCACTTTTTTTTTTTTTTTTTTTTTTTTTGCCTACATTGGTGGTGCCTCTTTTCCAATTTACCTTTCAAGATTTACAATTAACATTTCACATATATTATTATTATATTATTATTACTGAATAAAGAATAAATAAATAAGTATATATTGATAATTTAATTCTTATCCCGAGAAAAATGTCTGAAAAAAAAAAGTATAATTTTTTAAAATTTAATTGCCAATCTAAATCTTTTTAACTTTATCTATGAAAATCATTTATTACTACTACTACTGCAAATCTAAGTAAGTTCATGTTTCTCTTATTTGTGAATTACGATTGTTCGATTTTTATTTTATTTAACAATTTAGATTCAATGGAGAAAGGAAAGGAAAGGAAATTAGGGAGAGAGAGAATATGAGTTATTAATTAAGGATTTCATATATTTTAAAGTATGATTTTTTCAAGAAATCAAACGTTATTCTAATTTTTCTTAAAAAGATTTATTTCTAAAATATCCATTTTTTCAAAAGGCGAAGAGATCAAAAATCAAAATCAAAATCAAATTATCTAAATGTCCTAAGCATATGATTGTTAAAAATAGATTCTCCACTATTCAACAAAATATTAATTTATCTATTTAAGTAATTTATTTATTTTTTTAAATTAAATTGTTGTTTATTCATCCTATCGTAACGATGGTTGATATGACAAAACCTAACCGAAGAAAAAAAAAAAATAATAATTTGGTCAAAAAAAAAAAATAAATTAAAATAATATATTTTTAAACGTATCGACAGATTTTGAAACTGTTTATTATTAAGAGACGAACGAATATTGAATTGACAACGATAAATAATAATTTTCTAATTTTAAATTAGATGATATGATTGTACTTAATTACAACAAACGAAAATGAAAATTGAAATTGAAATCAAGTGGAGTTGGAGTGGGAGTGGAGTTGATTATTTATGTTGATAATTATTGAAAATGTACTCCTGAAAATAATATAATAAATTTTTATGTAGACTAAAGAAAAGAAATATAATAAATTTTGACACAAATCTTAATCATCAAATCAATGTCAGATTCTCACTTTTCACTTTTTGTGACATCTAGTTTTATAGTTTGCGTCATTGAATCCTTCATTGTCGCAAATCACACTTTTACGACATTACTAAGAAATGACATACTCACATCACAAAAATATTTTCGGTAATTTTTTTTTTTTCTTTCTTTTTTTTTTTTTTTCTAGAGATTATCAAATTAAATCTCATCTATTAACAATAATAACATACATACAATACAATATAATATAACATAATATGGGTTGGTTTTGGGCAGATACAAACAACAATAATATAACAATAACAGAATCATTTTCTTCTGGAGCTGCTTGTCCAATAGATCATTCATCATTCACATCAAATTCACCAACATGTCCAATCAAATCATCATCATCTAGTAATGATGATGGAGATGAAGTTTTAAATCCAATGAATAATATGCCAATGGCAATATCATCAGAAAGAGCACCAGGACAAAAAATCAAATTATCAACAGAAAGAACAATATCATCAATACCAAGAGGTGAAAATTCAGATCAAGGATTATGGGAATATCCATCACCTCAACAAATGTTAAATGCAATGTTAAAAAAGGGTAAAGGTGATGGAATACCAGAAGATGCAGTAGAAAGTATGGTTGAAGTTCATAATTTTTTAAATGAAGGTGCATGGCAACAAATTTTAGAATGGGAAAATAAATATACAATTGAAACAAGAATTGAACCAAGATTAAAAAAATTTACTGGGAAACCTCAAGAATTATCACCAAAAGCTAAAATTTATTTATGGTTAGGTGATTTATTTCCTGAAACTTTTAATACTATTCCACCATTTGATAGACATGATTGGACTGTTTTAAGAAGTTTAGGTAAAAATCAAGGTTGGAAAGAAATTAGATATATTATTGATTATTATGGTGCTCCTGATGATGAAGATACTGGTATGCCTGCTTTTGTATTGGATACTCGTCCTGCTTTAGATGATTTACAAAGTATAAGTGATCGTATAGTTCATTGGGCTTATCCAACTTGGAAAAAAGCAATGGGTGAAAGTATTGAATAGTTTAATATTAATATTAATATTTTTTTTTTATTATTATTATTTATTTAGTAAGTAAATAGTTTCTATATGTATATACAAGGTTTTTTTTGTTTTGGGGGGTAAGATAAAGAATTTATTATTTTTGTTGTTGTTCTTGTTGTTTTTGTTCTTGTTGTCTTTGTTGTTGAAAATCAAATTTAAATAATAAATCTTGTGGTACATCAAATTTATTTGTATTCTTTTCAAGTAATTTAGGTATATGACCATAATCTTTAAATTTTTGTTCATTTAAAAGACGAATTAAATTTTGAACTTCTTTAAAATTTCTTTTTCTAATAAAATGTTGTAACATAAAATAATAAGTAAATTTATTTGGTTTTACATCTGATAAATACATTCTTTTAAAATACATTTGTGCTAAATTTTCATCTTTTGGTAATAAATTATGTAAAAATGTATTCCAAACAATTTCTTCATTTCTAATATTTTTTCTAAAATAATCAAAAATTCTAACTGATTCATTTATATCACCAAAATTTAATTCAGCAACCATCATTAAATTATGTAAATAAGATGAATAAGGAAATTTTTCTTTAATTATTTCATATAATTGTCTTGTTGTATCAATATTTCCAGAATTTATTAAACCATTAAAAAAACTTGTTAATGTTGTTTCATTAAATTTAATTGATTTATTTTCTAATATAGTTTCTAAATATTCTTTAATATTTGGTGATTTACCTCTATCATGTAAATCTCTAATATGATTATCCATTAATATACTGAATGTTGTAATATCTTCTTTAATACTATTTTTTGACATAAATTGAGTTATACCTGTAACTGCTGTATAATTTTTATTTTTTGAATAATAATTTAAAAATTCATTCATTGTAGATGTACTTGGTGTATATTTTTTATCCTTTGTATATTCTTTAAATTTTTTCTCTGCTTCATCTATTTTATTATTAACAACTAAACCTCTTAATATACCATTTTTAAAACCCTTTGGAAGTTTCGTTTTAGAATCGACAACTTTATATTTTTTAATATATTTTTCAATATATTCATCAACTTTTTTAAAATCATTAAATGTTGCATAAGCACTAACTATAGCATCAAAAGTTTCCTTATTAAATTTTAAACCTTGAGCTTTAATAGTATTTAAAGTTTTTTCAAATTCTAATTTAAATTTTTCCATTTCTCCAGTTGATGAAACTCTTTTTGGATTTGTCATTGCTTTTAATACAACATTCCATGAATCAATTGATGGTACTAAACCATTACCTAAAATATTTTGAAACATACTAAAAACATCATCATATTCTTTTAAACGAAAATATTTATTCATAAATGTAATCATAATTTTTTCATCAATTTTTAAATTTTTATTTAATTTTGAAGCTTCAACTAAATCAAAATAAATTCTATCAAGTGATCTTCTATCATTTGCTTCATCAATTTTTTTAATTGTTATTAAAGAATTTGCATCTAAATTTTTTAATTCATTAATTTTTAAAAATTCATAACAATGATTAAATTCTTTTTCATCAAAAAAATTTAATCTTTTTAAAGTAGATTTAAGTTGATGATAACTTGGTATGGATGTTTTTTCTGGTAAAAAATTAATTGCATTTTCTTTTAAAAATGGCATCTTTTGTAATATACAAATTTGAACATATGCATAATAAACTAAATGACAAAATAAAAATCTTCTTTCATCTTTAAATTTTTTTGTTTTAGAATCATAATCTACATTTAATTTTAAATGAGGAATTGTTTTTGAATATTCTAAAAATTCTGCCCATGATTTTAAAATTTCTTGAAACATTTCATCTCTTGATTTTGTTTCATTTGTAAATTGATATTTTAAAATTTCAACAAAATGAAGTTCATGAGCCATTTTATTAATTTTTAAAATTTCTAAAAATTCATTTAATTCTTTAAATGATTCTTTTTCTTCAATTTGTTTAAATAATTCTAAACTCATTGGTACATAACGTCTATAAATTTCAAAATCACTTATATTTTCTTCACCTTTAACTTCTTGTAAAAATACAATAGCTTCTGTAAATATAGCTTTTGATTCTTTTAAATCATTTCCTTTTAAACTTTGAGCAACTTGTGCAGTAATATCCTCTAATTTTTGATTTTTTGGACGATATCGTGTATTTCCATCTGATCTTTTTGAATCTTTAGGAACTGAAGAAGATTTATTTGATTCTTCATTGATGATATCTTTTGTTGTTGAACTTGGTGGAGTTTGTATAGTATTTGTTGTTTCTAATGGAATTGTTGTTGAATTATAACGATAAAATGTTGATCCACTTATTCTAGTAGCTGATTTTATTTGATATAATCCATTTTGAGTAGATTTCCCAATCAATTTTCTTAATGGAATCATTGTTGGATTGGGGTATATATTCAATTGATGAAAAAAAAATTTTTTTTTTTTTTTTTCATTTTTCAACAAGATCGCACATACAAAAAAATCAAAAGGAAAATGATTTTAGAGGTTTACTTTCGGATGTAAATTGAGTTTATATGAATCGGAATATTAACTAATGATCTTAGAGAAATTAAAGAAAATGCTTCTACATGTAATAAAATTAATTGAAATAAATATAAGTATATATATTAAAAGAAAAGAAAAAAACTATCTTAATACATCTTTAAAATTCAAAGTTAGTAAAAACAATTCAATTACTTTAAAACTCATTTTAATTTCCTTAAATATTTAGAATAATAAATCAGATATGTAATATATTACCAATTCTTATCATAAACAAAATATCAATTGAGCTGGGTTTATGCTGAGGAGTCCTAACGACTCGGTATCATCATTATAAAAAATAGTATTCAAAATATAATAAAGGAATTTTAAATAACGAATAGAAACTATTATAAAGTTAGTTGGATTTAAAACATACTCTTGTTATTTATTTCATGTTGAATATCCTTTACTTTCAAAGCAAAGACATATATATGGTTGATGTTAAGAAGAAGAAGAAGAAGAAGAAGAGTGAAAAAAAAATTTTTTTTTCTGGTTGAAAAAATTTAAAGTTTTTTTGCAAGATGAGAATTTTGGCATTCTATGTTTTGTGTGAGATTTCTTAATACTATCATTAATATTGATATATTTGGTTGTTTTTTCATTATAAACTTAATATTAGAATAGTAACAAGATGAGAAATATATGAAAACATTAAAAACTTGAGTTTACTTAAGAATCCGATAATCCGAACGTTAGTACTAAAATTTATATTTATTTTTAGAACCACTTGACATTTTAATACCAATATTATTTAAATTTTCTAATAGTCTCACCCTCTATTTTTAATATCAATTGACAAATATTACATGATGTAATTTGATAATTTCCAAACTTTTCTAAATTAACTATACATATAAATGTATAAATTTGCATTTATTTAATAAGTACGGCGCAACCAAGTGGAAGTGTAAACTTAGTAATCTGATTGATAAGCCAAAGAAAAAAAAATTATTAAGACTGTGAAAAAATAAAATAGAAACAAAAAAAAGAATTAAAAAAAAATTATTTAATAATTAATAATCATAAAAACTTCCAAATTTCAATAAAAGTCCAAGTAATTCGTTTATGAACAATATTCAAGAACTAGAAGTGACTAATGGGGATACCAATAATCATATTCCACAACAACCGCAAAATCCATCTTCAACTACAATTACATCCCCTACTACCATAGAAGAAAAACCACTGACTACTCATGAATTAATATATTTTAATTATCATGAATATTTAATACGACAGAATGAATTAGATAATTATTCATTAGTCATTAATCATTTTCCAAATATTTATTCCCCAATTTCAAGTTTAAGATATCAAGAAACTAGAATTGTTCGAATACCTCGTAATTTTACAACTTTACATAATAGTGATTTAATACCACAATTTTCAATATATTATCCTGGGAAAGAACCAGGTGCAATAAAAGATGATGATGAAGAAGATGATGATTTTTTGGAAGAATTTGATGGGAATTATTTTGGTAAAACTTCAAATATTCAAATTTTAAATTCATTAATTAATGAAAATGAATTATTAACAATTATAAATCATATAAATCAATTTTTATTAATTGCTTATAATCCATTTAATAAAATTATATTATTTGAAAATTTAATGGAATTATTAACTGGTGGATTATTTATTCAATTATTAAATTTATTTGGAATTTATTCATTTACTAAAAGAAGATTAATTGATTTAGAAAATTATATTGAAGATTTAAATACTTTATGGTGTAATCAAAATAAAGATTTAAGAATTATATCACCAAGAGTAACTGGTTATTTATCTGTATGTATTTAATTCCAAAAAAAAACACAAGATAATTGAACGTAATTACTAACTTTATAATGTTTAGCTTGATATTCAAATACCGAAACCAAATTCAAGTTGAGAGAAGAGAGAAAGAAAAAAAAAAAAATTTAAGGGAAAAAAAAAAAATCATAAAGTACTTTGATGTTCAAAAGATCAATAAGACATAAAATGAACGGAGTATTTGCTATATCTAAACCTTCAGGTATTCCATCAACCAAATTCTTAGATGAAATTCAACAAATTTTTACAAAATCAGAAGTTTTTTCAAATGATTTAAAAGCAATGAAAGATAAAATTCAATATGATTTAAGTAGAGATGTAAGAATTAGTAAAAAAAAAATCCAAAATAAAATTAAAAATACTAAAATTAAAATTGGTCATGGAGGTACTTTAGATCCTTTAGCTAGTGGAGTATTAGTAATTGGTGTTGGTAATGGCACAAAAAAATTACAATATTATTTAACTGGATGTCAAAAAACTTATGAAACAAAAGCTTTATTAGGTATATCTACAACAACAGGAGATTCAGAAGGTGAAATTATTTATAAAACTAAAATTGATCATATTACACCAGATTTAGTTAAATCAACAACAGAAAAATTTATTGGTAATATAAAACAAACTCCACCTATATTTTCAGCATTAAAAGTTAATGGGAAACCATTATATGAATATGCAAGACAAGGATTACCATTACCTACTCAAATTAAAGAAAGAGAAGTAGTAGTTAATGATATTAAAGTTATAGAAGAAGATTCATTAAAAAAAGATCATGAATTTATTAAATTAGAAAGTCAATTAGATGAAAATGGTCAACCAAAAGAACATGGATTAAAAAATAATCCAACATTAAATGATTCTCCATTATATTTTTCAAAAGAATATTTAGAAAAAAATCCAGATTCTAAAGAAATTAAAAAACCAATAATATTAAATGATGATGAAGAATTACCTGATAAATTACCTTTAATACATTTTATAAGTGATGTTTCATCAGGTACTTATATTAGAAGTTTAATTAGTGATATTGGTAGAGCTATGGAATCTTCTGCTTATATGGTTGAATTAATTAGAAGTAAACAAAGTCAATGGGAATTAAATAAAAATGTATTTAAAATGGAAGATTTTCAACAAGATGAACGTATATGGGGTCCAATATTAAAAAAAGTTTTACAATCAGATGGTGAAATTGATTTAGCTAAAGAATTAGAAATAAAGAAAAAAGAATTGGAACCAATACTTAAAGAAGAAGAGGAATCAAAAACAGAAGAAGTTGTTGATGGTGAATCAAAAAAGAGAACAATCGATGAGGTTGAACAATAGAAAAAAAAAAGGAAAACTTTTATAGACATATATTTTATACACTATATATAAATATAATAATATATTAATACTAATCAAATGATCTTAAAACGATATTTAAGTAGATCAAATCAACTATTTAATTATTATGCAAAAACAATTATAAATCCAATTGATTATAAATTATCAATACCAAAAAAATTCCCACAAGCAAAATCATTATTATTATTCTCAACACCAATAAATTTACCCCAAATAATAAATGATTCAATTGAATTATATCAAGAAAATAAAAATTTACAAATTATAGTAGCTGGAATAGATACTTCAATACCTTTTAATCATAGAAATGGAATTAGTGAATTATGGTTAGATGATTCAATAAATATTGGAAAATCAATATTATTAGAAGAAAGAGATAATTTAAATAAACCTTTAAGAGAAAGGGATGGTATTAATATAGTTACAGCTAGAAAAAATTGGATTAATATAAAATCAAATTTAAATATAATTTTTAATAATCATCAATTAATAAATATTAATTTAAATTTAGCAAATACAGTATTTACAACAGGAAAATTATTAACATTATATTATTTTGATTCTGAAGGTATTCATTCAGGTGAACATTTATGTGATTTAGAAATTGAATTACCAAGAGGTATAATACCGAAAAATACAAAAATTTTAATTGAAGATCAATGGATTCCATTATTTGATTCAGAGAAAGAAGAAGAATTTATAATTACAAATTGTATAGGAAATTTAATTAAAACTATAAATAATAAATCAGCAGCTAAATATTTAGAAAATAATGAAAAATTAAATGAATTATCATCAAAAGAAACAGAAGTTTATGTTAAAATTAAAAATCCAAAAACTTCAATAATTGAAAGATTTAAAGTTATTGCAGGAGGTGGTGGATGGGGTCCAAAAGCAAATATAATTGCATTAAGTAATGAAGCAAAATTAGAAAAAGGTTCAAAACTTGAATTTTTTATGATTCCACCAAATTTAAAAATTGAAAAAAATGAACAAGATGAAGAAGATATTAAAAAATTTGAAAATTCAATTAGTTTTATAAGTTCTTTTGAAGAAAGAGGATATAATGAATCAACTACTACTGAAGGTAAAGAATATATTTATGAAAATTTATTTGGTTGTGGTAGTGAAAAAGGATTCTTTTTAAATGATGTTAAACATAATTCACCTGGTGAATCAGTAATTATAAAATTGGCAGAGAAAAAAAATTAATTAGAGTTCTTCTTTAAATATGATTAAATATATAAAAGGAGACTTATTTATTCATTCAATACCGAAAGGTAAATCAATCATATTGGCTCATGCTTGTAATACTGGAGGTTCATGGGGTGGTGGAATTGCAGCTATATTTAAACAAAAATTCCCAAATTCTTTTAAAGAATATAATGAATATTGTTTAACTAATAGAGATTTATTAGGTAGTTCATATTTAATTCATCAATCTAAAGATATTTATATTGGTTGTTTATTTACAAGTAATTTTAATCAATCTATTTCAGAAATACTTTCTTTTACTGAATCTTCATTAAATGATTTATATTTAAAATCTAAAGGGTTGCCAAATTTAGAAATGAACGATAATAAAATTGTTATTAATTTACCTAAAATTAATTCTGGTATCTTTGGTGTTGATTGGGAATTAACTGAATCAATTTTAAATAAATTTGATGATAAATTTCATTTCAATGTTTATGTTATATAAAGATCCATCATCAATCATCAATCATCGATCATCTTGAATAGAGGCTGATGTTGTTAATCAATGACTTTTTTTTACGGTTAAATTAATTATGTATTGGGGCGTGTAGAATTGACTAGTTTTGTCTCTCTCTCTCCAAGAAAAAGTGCCACCTTAACGAAATCAACTTTTTCTACCAAACTACAACAACCCAAAAAAAAAAATTATACTTATCGTTAATTCTTTATTTATTTATTTATTATAGTAATTAAAAAATGGATGAAGCATTAATTTCTACAATCAATAAATTACAAGATGCATTAGCTCCATTAGGTGGAGGTTCATCATCACCAATTGATTTACCTCAAATTACAGTTGTTGGTTCCCAATCTGCTGGTAAATCTTCAGTTTTAGAAAATATTGTTGGTAGAGATTTTTTACCAAGAGGTACAGGTATTGTTACTAGAAGACCATTAGTTTTACAATTAATTAATAGAAGAGCAAATCCAAATGATGCTAATAAAAATGATTTATTAGATATAAATACTAATCAAAATAATGATGGGACTGGACAAAGTGAAAATAATATTGATGAATGGGGTGAATTTTTACATTTACCAAATAAAAAATTTTATAATTTTGAAGATATTAGAAATGAAATTGTACGAGAAACAGATGCTAAAACAGGTAAAAATTTAGGTATATCACCAGTACCAATTAATTTAAGAATTTATTCACCTCATGTTTTAACTTTAACTTTAGTTGATTTACCAGGTTTAACAAAAGTTCCAGTTGGTGATCAACCAAAAGATATTGAAAGACAAATTAGAGATATGATTATGAAATTTATTTCAAAACCAAATGCTATAATTTTAAGTGTTAATGCTGCTAATACAGATTTAGCAAATTCTGATGGTTTAAAATTAGCAAGAGAAGTTGATCCTGAAGGTTCAAGAACTATTGGTGTTTTAACAAAAGTTGATTTAATGGATGAAGGTACTGATGTTATTGATATTTTAGCAGGTAGAGTTATTCCTTTAAGATTAGGTTATGTACCAGTTATAAATAGAGGTCAAAAAGATATTGAAGGTAAAAAAACTATTAGAGATGCTTTAAAACATGAAAGAAATTTTTTTGAAAATCATCCTTCATATAGAGAAAAAGTTCAATTTTGTGGTACACCATATTTAGCTAAAAAATTAAATAAAATTTTATTAAATCATATTAAAGGTACTTTACCAGATATTAAAATGAGAATTGAACATTCATTAAAAAAATATTCCCAAGAATTAAGTTTATTAGGACCTGAAATGGCTGAACTGCCAACTTCAATTGCTTTAAATATGATTACAAATTTTACAAAAGATTATACAGGTATATTAGATGGTGAATCAAAAGAATTAAGTTCACAAGAATTAAGTGGTGGTGCACGTATTTCATTTGTTTTTCATGAAATTTATAAAAATGGTATTAATGCTATAGATCCTTTTGATCAAATTAGAGATGCTGATATTAGAACTATTATGCATAATACTTCAGGTTCTGCACCATCATTATTTGTTGGTACACAAGCTTTTGAAGTTTTAGTTAAACAACAAATTAGAAGAATGGAAGAACCAAGTATTAGATGTATTAATTTAATATTTGATGAATTAGTTCGTATATTATCACAAATTATTCAACAACCTCAATATTCAAGATATCCTGGATTAAAAGAACAATTATCTCAACATTTTATTCAATATTTAAGAGATGCATTAATTCCAACAAATAATTTTGTTACTGATATTATAAAATCAGAAGAAACTTATGTTAATACTGCACATCCAGATTTATTAAAAGGTTCACAAGCTATGGCAATAGTTGAAGATAAATTTCATCCAAAACAAGTTCAAATTGATCCAAAAACTGGTAAACCTTTACCTTCAACAAATTCACCAAAACCTGTACCAGGTTCAAATCCTCAACAACCAATTGATGAAAGTGGATCAAATGGATTTTTTGGAGGATTTTTTTCATCAAAAAATAAGAAAAGATTACAACAAATGGAAGCTCCACCACCAGTATTAAGAGCAACTGGAACAATGACAGAAAGAGAAACTATGGAAACAGAAGTTATTAAATTATTAATTTCTTCTTATTATAATATTGTTAAAAGAACAGTTGCAGATGTTGTACCAAAAGCTATAATGTTAAAATTAATTAATCAATCAAAAGATGAAATTCAAAAAGAATTATTAGAAAAAATGTATAATAATCCTGAATTAAATGATTTAGTTAAAGAAAATGAAGCAACTGTACAAAAGAGAAAAGAATGTATTAGAATGGTTGAAGTTTTAAGAAATGCTAGTGAAATTGTATCAAGTGTTTAGAACAATAATTTATAGAAATATTTATAAATGAATAGGTGTTATGTTTTTTTTTTTACTACTACTACTAATAATAATAATAATAATTTTACATGTTTATAAATAGAGTTTTATTTTTAATATAATATATAAAGTAAAAAAAAAAAGGAATAATATTCTAAAGTAAAGATGGTTAGGTTCATTTAGTCTTTTGTTAATTAAAATTAAAATCAGTCTAACAAAGTAATTTCTCTTGTGATGATTTAAAAATAAAAATAGATGATGAGTTATTTTTTGTTCGTTTGTTCTGCAGTTTGTTACCGCGCTCTTCCCGTACGTATGAACAGAGAAAAGAAAACCCGCCTTGTCCTTGCCCTATTGAGGTAATAAATAAAAATAATATCTTTGGTACCGTACCACTAATAACAGTACTGTTAAAGGTTCGAAATATGACATTGATTTGGGTCATCCATAACAATAATTGACTTAATATAACAATAAATAGAATACAAATACAAATAGTACTATATAATTTGGATGTAACCCCAAAATCTTCAAATCGAATCGAAACGCAATTAACAAATTTCTTTTTTCTCTTTGTTCTAGAGTCATCATAAAATACTATAACATCTAGATGAATAGAATTGTGAATGAAAAGTATAACAGAACTAAGGAGAGTATTCAAAGTCTTCTCCTATGATTTTTGATTTTTTGATTTTTGATTTTGTACTATTTTAATTCTTATTGTTATTGTTGATTGTTAACTGTTAACTGCCCCAAGTTTTAACAATATGACAATATAATTAAATAGTCATAAAATAAAAATCTATGTTACTGCATACAACACAAAATTAGATAAAAATAAATTTAATTTTTTTTTTTTTTTTTTCTCTAATAAAAAAAATTTTTCACTTTCTTTTTTTTCTTAGGAACCAGAACAGAACAGAGCCTACTTGGAGTCATTAAATAAATAACCAATACTTTATAACTACTGCTTTTCTTAGAAAGATATATATATATTGATAATATTATTGATCCATTAAATCAATCAATCAATCAATCTAATCAATTTATTCATTCAAATTTTCATATTTTAATTGTTAATTATTACAGTTCAAACTATAATAATTTAATAAAACTCATTTTTTAATTTAATCAACTTTTTATTATATATAACATAGATTATATACTTTTCTAAATTTAGAAGAGTATTCATTTAATCAAGTTGATTTCATTCATCATTAGTCAATCTTCAATTGCATTATAAATTATATGCCTAATAAAGAGTCACGACTAGATCATTTACTACAAATTAATCAATTAATTGAACCTGGATAACATAATTTATTAAATCCAGTAAACTAACTAATTTTAAATTTCTTTAAAGAAATCTCATATATACATACAATAAGTATCTATATATATTTATTCATCTAATTCATACTTGCCTATCTTGACTTCATTAACTTCATCTACTACTTCATTAATTGATATTTGCTGACATCATATATTAACAACAACAACAACAAAAATCCCTCATATATTTAATTAAAACAAAAAAAAAACTCATCCAAAGCCCTTATAGGATTCAATTTAAAAAGTCATAATTGATATTACTTGTGAAACGTTTCTTGCTACTTCTCTCTTCGTTTCATATTGGTTTATTAATTAACAAAAAAACATATTATTTATTAAAACAACACAACTCATATATATTGATTTACATCATCCCCCAAGAGTAAGTTTCACTTAAAAACAAAAAAACTAAAAAACATATTAAAAAAAAAAAAAAGTATTTTAAAATGGTTGCTCCTGCTTATCATCAAGATAGTTATATTGATCATGAATTATCAGTTAATTTAGATTCAACATTTGCATTTGAAGGACCTGAAAAATTATTAGAAATTTGGTTTTGGAAAGAAGATGAACCAAATTTACCAAATGGTGAAGGTTTAAGAAGTATTCCAATTAATTCATGGAAAACTATATTAGATTTAGTTAATTGTAAAATTTTATCAATGAAATCAACAAAATTTATGGATGCTTATTTATTAAGTGAAAGTTCATTATTTGTATTTCCTCATAAATTAATTTTAAAAACTTGTGGTACAACTACAACTTTAGCTTGTTTAGATGAATTATTTAAAATTGTTTGTCAATTTTTAAAAATTTCTTTTACAAGTAAAGAAATTTATAAAATTTTTTATTCAAGAAGATCTTTTATGTTTCCTGATAAACAAATTCATGTTCATAAAGATTGGAAACATGAAGTTAAATTATTAGATACATTTTTTAATGATGGTAAATCTTATGTTGTTGGAAATTTTAATAGTGATGATCATTGGTATTTATATATTGGTGGACAAGAAGAAGAATCCAATAAAAATGAAAAAAAATCAAATTCTTTAGATCAAACTTTTGAAATTTTAATGACTGAATTAAATCCAAAATGTAGTGAAAAATTTATTACTTCAAGAAAACCAGGTGCTGAATCAATTAATGAAAATGAAGATTTAGGTCATGAATTTGGTTATGAAACAATGATTGAAACTGGATTAGATTCAATTTTTTCAATTAATAATAATAAACCAAATGTTCATAAAGAAGAAGATTATTTACCATCACCATCAATTTCAGATGATGAAGAACAAAATAAAAAAGATAAATTTCATTTTATTCATGATGCATTTTCTTTTACACCATGTGGTTATTCATCAAATTCAATTTGTTCAAATGTAAATGGTGGTTATTATTATACTTTACATATTACACCAGAAAATGGTTGGAGTTATGCATCATTTGAAACTAATTATCCATTTAATTCAAATGATTCAAAAATTAATATTTTATTAGTAATTGAAAGAATTTTAAAAATTTTTGATCCAAAAAAATTTTCAATTAATTTAATTAATGAAATTAATGAAGAAATTAATGAAGCTGATAATAATGAAAATTTTAAATTATTATTTAATTCTGATTTATTTTTTAAAAAATTAAATTATAAAAAGAATGAAAAAGTTTGTTATGATTTAAAACATGAATATAATTTATTATATTTAAATTTTGAAAAATATGTTTAGATATATATATATATATTGTATAGAAAGCTGAATAAATGATTTCTAATAATTACAAAACCAAAATAAAACTTTAATATAAATAAACAGCGAAAACTAATGAACTATATATAAATAGATTTAATTAAATGATTTTGATTATTTATTTAAATTAATAAACATAATGATCATGTATTAGTTGTAATAATTTTAGTGATTTGAATATCTAGTAATTCTTGTAGATCTTGTAATTGATCTTGATCTTTGTTCTTATTGAATTCTTCTAGATCTTCTAATTGATTTTGATCGTTGCTCTTTTTGAAGATTTTTTTGAAGATTTTTTTTCATTCTATTTCTTCTTCTTGTAGAACGAGATTCTACTTCTTCTACTTCTTTATCCTCTTCCTCTTCCTCTTCTTCTTCTCCTTCTGATTCAACTATTGTTTCAACAATAGGAGCCAAATTAAATTTAAAAATTGATTGAAATATCTCAAAACAATTTTCAAATTCATTATTATTAATTAAATCAAATTGAAATTCAAATAATTTATTTCCAAAATTTTCATCAAATTTAACTATTTCAAAACAATTAGTATTAAAATAAACTATAATGTTCCCATCTATGATTTTTTTAACCTAGATTAATTAATGTTAATATTCAGATATCCTTTGTTACTTAAAAAAAGAAAAAATAAGATACTTACTATTAATTCATTTTCATGATGAATTACAAGTGTAATTACATCATTTGTCTTCTTGAATTTTATAAAACATGGAGATGTTGGAATATATGAATAAGTATCTTGGATGTCTTGTTGAACTGCTGAAAATCTTTCAATTTGAAATGAATATTCTACCATTATTGATGAATTATGTGATTGTATATGATAACTTTTTTTATTTTTTTTTTTCCTAGTTTTGCAACCGAAGAAAATGAAATATTAAAAAAAAAATCCAAATTGAGTTGAGTACGAATTTGGTAACGCGCGCGGCGTTTTGCTTTGTGTAACGATTGTGCATATCGAATTTTTCAAATCAATTTTGAAAGAAAACACACAAATTTTTTTCGATATCATAAATCCAATCCAATGAAAAGGTCAAATGGACCCCCTTTTATATGGTTCAGGTAAAAAAATGGAGCAATTGGGCAAAGAATTGGTAAAAAGGCAGAAAAAAGCAAGAGAAAAAAGATTTTTGCTTATGTTAGTTTAGGGTTTTAAAACCTTATAATATCGACTTGCATAAACTACGTTTTAATTCCGAAGATTTTGTTTGGTGAATTTTGTTAGTGAAAACAAAAAGTTATAAGACCGGCACCCTTAGTATCAATGAATAGTTATTTATAATGTACCATTTAAGATTATTAAAATCCAAGAAAGGATAAATGGCATATTTTAACTAATGATATTTTATATTTCTTATTAAAATGAAAATTTTGATAATATTTTGGCATAGTTTTAGAATAGTTTTAAAAGTCCTCTCATAATTACCAAAAAAAAGTCTGAATCAAAAAATATTCTAAAATGGTATTTTGTCTCTTAAAATGGAATTATGTCTCTTAAAATGGAATTTTACCTCTTAAAACAACTTTTTTTCTGTTTAATTTGGACAAATGCTTCCATAAATGAACAGAACAAATTTTTATTTTGGCAAAAAAAAAAGTCGGATTTCTATGCAATATTATGGGTTACAAAACTATATGTGGCCGAGCAAGTATAACAGCGATTAAAATTTCCTAGAAATATGACACTTTCTCAATACAGAAA
Source organism: Insectozyma bohioensis (assembly GCA_030582535.1). Lineage (NCBI taxonomy): Eukaryota > Fungi > Ascomycota > Pichiomycetes > Serinales > Debaryomycetaceae > Insectozyma > Insectozyma bohioensis. The sequence continues at coordinate 23,026 of JAKTXL010000114.1, read as the reverse complement.
AATATTATATAATCTGTAAAAATTCTCTTAATTAGGCAAAATTATAAAGTTTTTGGATATTTTTGAGCTAATTGAGAAATATTCCTTTTAATTTGGAATAATTTCAACATAAATGTAATGTTTAGGTCTCATTTTGCATTAATATAAATTAATCAAATAACAGCACTATTCACTTCATATTGGTTTACCTTTATTAAGTAAAATCTACAAAAGGCAATACTTATGATTGAGACTAATTTATGAACCAGTCCTAACTCGTATTATGTTAATGGAAATATTAGCTAATCTCGTTGATATTACACTATAATAAACATAATCGAGAGATTTTTAAACTATGTTTTTCTAAGTAATAAAATTATATTGTTCTTTGAATTAGTTGATTGGGGTTATTCGAATACCTATTTGGTTCTAGAAATTTAGCATACAAGTAACAATTATATCCCTATATATCTATACAAAGTCTATTTTTGAAAAAAATTAAAGGGTTCTTTCTTTCTTAATATACCTTTTTTTTTGTTTTTTAAATACTCACTATATATTAATTAATTATTATACATACACAATATATACAACTTAATATATACAGGGGTCCGACCTTAGGACACGATATATATATTGGAAACCTCAGATCTTTATCAGAAGCTATTAGATTTTAACCTAATAGGAGAAACCTTTGGGTATGTTTTTTGTTGTTTGTTCGCACCCATTTTTTCCATTTGCAACAATACCAAACACCTACTACCAAAAATACCTCGTTTAATTGAGTCTATTTTTTTTAGTTGCAGGAACTCTTTCAGCTTTAATTAAAGGATCTTCTTCTACTTCTTGTCCTAAACTCAACTTCAGTAGTAACTTAAACCATTTCTTCTACTTCTACGACGACCAGTAATATCCAATTGACCATTAGGTGAACCTGGTTGAGTTGAAACATTAGGTGGATAATTATTTAAGATGTGGGATAATCTATTATTTATACAACGGATTGCTTTCTGGAGAAAAAATAACCCATACTCGTTTGATTAATTCTTTCTTTTTTGAATGGATCTGATTCTCCTTTAATTGTATTATCTTTTTTATTTTATTTTTTATTACTTTACCAAGTTTTTGCATCATTATTTGCATTTTATATTTCCCATTTCTGTTTACTAATTATACTCTGATTTATACAAGTTTCAGTTTTGAATTTTATTTACACACATTATCAAACTTTATAAAAATTACATAGCGATATATCTTTACAATCAATATTGCACCAAAAACGAATTTTCTCAAATTCATGAGGTATCTATACTGTTTTTTTATCAACTAAAAAACAATCCTACATACTCAGATAACCTTTGGTATTTATTTTAAGTCAATTGAAAAGCTTCGAAAATTGTGAAAAAATACCATATCAAAAAATGTAGCCTAAAACTTTAACCGTATTAATTTAAAAACTCTAAATTGGTTCAAATTACACTTCTTAACTCTATGAAAACAGTTTGGATTAAGGAAACTTAATAAATAAGAAGTTATCGAGGTTTGAAAAAAAAACACTTGGTAATGCTATATTTTCTTTTGAAAGGTTACCCAAAAGTTACTTTGATTTTTTTCCTAATTGACACCGAAATTCTAAACAATAATACCAGTAAATAAAAAGTAGAATTTCTTTTATTAAATGTTTACTAATATTTAACTATTTGATTTTATAATCTTTTGAAAAGAAAAAGAGGTAATAATCGAGTCTTTACCAATAGTATATATATAACACGGATTTAAACTATATACAGTATAAACCATCCGACCAATGCATTATATCCACACGGGGGATGTCGAACAAGCACCGCGTAAAAAAGTCTATTTTCGCCACGAAATATCCATTCTGAAAATGGATTTTTTTTTAATATTTCATTTTTTTCTTTTGCAACCCATAGTTAATTTTTAGAGAACAAAATCAACACTACCCCTTAATAAAAAAATCAATATTATACATAGTTTGTATATATTAAGATATATTATACTAATTGTATTCAGATCATTAAATTCATTATAATGAATAAGAGTTTAATTTCGATTAAATTTATTGAATTATATAAAATATATAAAATTTATAGAATTTTTCAGTGAAAAACCAAAGAAAATATAAAATTTAAATAATCAACTATCGTAAATTAACATGTTAGTGGTAGCTATCAATTAGTTTGTTGATGTTTAAAAATACAAAAATAATTATTAAAAAAAAACAACTATTATGATAATAATAAAACAAATATAAATATCGTAATAAAAAAATAATAATTTTTAGGTTATTGTAATCTAAGCAACTGTTGTTAATAGTTTTGAAAAGTATCATATCATAAATTTTATTATTGGTTAGTGTGTTTATAATTGGTAATACTAATTGTAGTTGTAATGGTAGTGGTAGTGGTAGTAGTAGTTGTTCTTTTTGTTTTTATAGTACTTCTTGTTGTTGTTCTTTTTCTTTTAGTTGTAGTTGTAGTTGTTCTACTTATTTGATTATTTTGCTGTTCTTCTTCTTCTTCTTCTGATGATGATGATGATGGCAATTCTTCATCTGAAGGTTCTTTTGATCCTTCTTCTGATAATTCTTCTTCTGATAATCCTTCTTCTTCTGGTGGTTCTTTTACTTCTGGAACTCTGATTACTTCTAATTGAAAATTTTCTTCTGGTTGTTCAGGTGTTTGTTCTATTAATATACAATCCACAGAAACCAATTCAAAATTAAATTCTTCTTTAAGAACTTTTTGAAGCTTACCATATTCACTAGCATCCAATAAACTAATTTTAAAATCTTTTAATATTCCAAATAGACAATTTTGTTGAAGCACAAAACATTGTGAATTACAGAATGCTACACTTAAATCATATTTGTTAAATTTATTAATTTCCTAGAAGAATTGGTTAATATACAACTTTGAGAAGAATAAATTTTGTATTTTCTTATTACGTACTACTATACTTCCACCCAGCTCTACAACAATTTTAAAATCCCCACTTGATAATTTTATAAATTTTATGCAAAGTGGATGTCTTTCTGAATTAAGAAGTTTCTTCTCATATCGTAAACCAGAATGATATTGTTCAACTTTGAATTCGAAAATTTTTGAAGACATAATATGATGTGTAATATATTTTTGATTTTTTTTTTCTTTCAAATCTCCACCTTTTTATAGTTTTGCAACCCATAGTTAAGAAATCTGGTGTAATAATATTTTTAACAAAAGAAATCTGCGTGTAATAATATTTTTAACAAAATGAAACAAATCAAAAAATTACACAACTGTTAAATTCTGGGAATAACTGTTTGATATAAAGCTTACTGAATTAGTTATTCTTTTCGAAAACTAACAATAGTTAACTTATATGAGAGTTTTTCATGGGATACACTGCCATTAATACTAAACAAATTTGCTAAAAAAAATATAAAAAGTTTAAAAATAGTAAAATTTTATTAAGTAAAACTAGTATAACGAGCTATAATATGTACATATATAATCATCTTTAGAATTTTAATATAGGATTAATTATGTATGTTTTCTTCTTGTTTTTGTAGATGTTGTAGTTTATAAATATTAATTATAAGATAAATTAGATTCACATTTTTGGAACTTATGATAAAGATAATTTTGATTTTGTAGTAGTTGTGAGAATTGTAGTTGTTGTTTTTCTTTACTGGTTTTGATTGAATTCTGATCTTTGTTCTACTTTTTCAGAATCTGATTCAATAATAAACAGATTTATCTTAAATAATTCTAAACCATCAATAAAGAGCTATTTCATATTTCATAAGCAACGTTGACCAATTCAATATTAAATGTATCTTTTAATATTTCATAACATTTGCGATATTCTGTAGCATCAACTAAACGAAATGTAATTTTTTTGAAGGTTAAAGCATCATCATATTGTTCAAAAGCAAAAGATGGTGAATTGCAAAGTACTCTAATCGGCCACCGTTTATCAAGAATTATCGAACTCTAGAATTATTGGTTAGTATATATTAAGTTAAGTTGAATTTTTTATTTTTTACTTACTATAAATAAATTTCTTTTATCTTGTACTAATACTACAATACCGGTTTCCATTTTAATAAATTGAAAAGTATATTCAGATGAATCGAACAAGCTAATATGTTTGATGCCGGAACAACTTTTAACTTTGAATTTATATTCTTCTGATGACATGTGTGTTGTGATATAAAAGTGATGTGTAATATATTTTTGATTTTATTTTATCTGAGGTTGTTTTTATATAGTTTGGCAACCCCATAGTTAAGAAATATACACCAATTCATGTGTTATCAAAATTAACACACGCTACAAATACCCTCTAAATAATAGGATGACGTGGTATATAACTTGTAAATGTGTACATACACTTCTTCAAATTATTAAACTGTATTTTATAAATATTCTTCGGTTAAATTAGACTATATTTACAATTTTACCTATTATTATTGTATCTCCATATAAAGACAATTTTATCTCCATATAAAGACTTTTTATTTTGTTAGTAAACATCTGGTAGCGATTACAAAAAAAGATTGAACAAAATTATTCTTCTAAAAGAAAAGTATGACAATAAAATATAGAGAATCTGAATCATTTTTCTAAATATCAAATTATAAATTTAATTTCTTGAATAACATACATAAACATAAAATACGAAAAATACAGAACTATAAAATAACGAAATTGTAAATGGTCTATGTCTAAAAATCAAGATTTAATATATTTGTTAAGCCAGCTAATGTAATATCATCACTTTGAACATCACCACCAATTGGTAAACCAGTAATGGTTTCAAAAGCAGCTTTACAATATTTCAAAATTGATGGAATTGTATCTGGATATTCAAAATTACTTGTTCTTTTAGTATGTGAACAACCTTCAACAACAGAACTGCCATTAAGTCTATTGATAATCCAAGTTAAAGCAGCTGGAGCACCAACAATAGTTTCAGTAACATGACCATTAGTTGCATCTTCAGCATATTCAGCAGATGCAATACCATTGTCACACCATTGATTGTAAGTTTTTAATGAATTGACAATTGGAACGATACCGTCAATTGAACCATGGTAAATAAACATTGGAATTTCAGGAGTTAAATCGGTTTGATAAACTAAACCATTAGATTCTAAAACTGATTTAATTGGTTCTTGTTCAACAATATTCCAACCAATAGTAATATATTTAACTAATCCTGATAAGAAATGATTACCAAAATAATAAATTAATGCATCTAATAAACAATGTTCATCATCTTGATCAAATTTAACTGATAATAATGGATTAATTTTTGAATTCAAGTAAGTTGAGAAATTAGAATATTCATTAGCTAAACCACCTAAAGCATTAGCAATTAAACCAGCAAATGCAGTACCATCAGTAGCTTCAGCAGTAGCAGTAATATTAGTAACGAAACCACCTAATGCAGCACCAATTAAGTTAGAAGCTAAATCAGGAGCATAACTTGGTTGTAAAGCAGCAGCCCAACCAGAAGCTAAACTACCACCAGAATAACCCCACATAACGACATCAGCATCAGAAGAAAGACCAGTTGAATTTCCAGATTTTAAAACAGCTCTAATTGAATTAAGGACAGCATGACCAGATTGTCTACCAACAGTAAAAGTACTTTTTGGACCTTCATAATCAGGTGAAACAACAAAGTAACCTTGATCTAATAAAGCAGCAATAAAATAAACTTCAGATCCAGTAGCTAATGTATTAGCTGGAGCACCTTCTTGGAAAGCATATGATGGAGCACAATTTATATTAGCAGAATCTTCGTAAGTTTGATAAGAAACAAGTTTTTGGGAGTTTGAGTTATATGGTTCGAAAAGTGTAGTAACAATAGCATTTGCATCACCAAAAGAATCTTCAGATCTAACCAATAATTGCCACATATTTTTAACATTAGCAGATGAAATTGTATTAGTTAATGAATTTGGGGAAGTTCTAAATTTTAAAATAGTACCGACTGGTTGACTTTCATAACCACTTGGAGGATTATAAAAATCATCATCTTCAGGAGAAGTTGGAGTAGCAGCAGTAATAAGTAATAAGAAAAACCAGATAAAATTCATTTTTTGATCTTGTTGATTTAAAAACCAAAACAAAATTTATCAAGTCAAAAGTACCGGTTTATATAGTTTTTAAAAATGCTAGTGATTAGAATTGATATCAATGATAAAAAGAATAGTTTACTCAATTGGCTAACAATGCAATTTTCATTTTGTTGCACAATTACAGTCGAACAAGTTAACAATAGAAATTAAGCCATATTTACTGTTTTCATCAACAAAAAAAGTTACCAATGATAACAAATGCCGAAATATTAAGCCCCTGAAACTGCAGAATATTTTTAATTATACCGAAGTGTTTATTTTGTTTTTTTGCAGCAAAGCCTGTATAGAAAATTTTTGGACGTTTTATTTTTTCTTTTTCTCGCGTTTCTACGTCTGGTGGAAATTTTTTTGCAGCTGCATTTTATTGTTCTATTGTTGTCGAAACTATTTCAACAAAGTAAATTGGGGGTCTAATAAACATTCTTAAGAACATGAGGTTTTTCTCATTTTGTCAATTTAGCCGAGAAGTTTTGAATATTACAAAGTTTAATTTCAATACTTACATTTTTCATTGTTTTTATTAACTTGTTGTATTCTGAAAAAAAAAGAATAGTTTAATTGAAAGATTAATCAAAGTAATTATTAGATTAATCGCAAAGTTTAAACTTTGTTGTAAAATTTTAAGTTCGGGTTTTTTAAAAATTTTTAAGCTCGGGTTTTTAAAAAGTTTTTAAGTTTTGGTTTTTTAATTTTTTTTAATTTTTTTAAATTTTTTTTCTATTTTTTTGGACCAAATTTAAAAAATAATCTACAAAATAAATTTCTATAAACTTATTATATATTGTAAAAATTCTAATTTACTCTAAAAAGTCCAATTTAATAAATTTGTAAGACCAAGTAATGAAACTTGATCTTGTTGAATATTACCACCTAAAGGTAAACCGGTAATTGTAGCTAATCCAGATTTAAAATAACTTAAAACTGATGGAATGGTATTTGGATATTCAAAATTACTTAATCTTTTAGTATGGGAACAACCTTTAACTACTTCTCCACCATTAAGTCTATTAACAATCCAAGTTAAAGCAGCTGGAGCACCAACAAGTGTTTCAGTAACATGACCATTAGATGCATCTTCAGCATATTCAGCAGAAGCAATTCCTTTTTCACACCATTGATTATAAGTTTTTAATGAATTGACAATTGGCACAATACCATCAAGAGAACCATGATAAATAAAGATAGGAATTTCAGGAACCAAATCTGTTTGGTAAAGTAAACCATTAGCTTCTAAAATTGATTTTATTGGCTCTTCATGAACAATTGCCCAACCTTCAGTAATATATTTAAACAATCCTGATAAGAAATGATTACCAAAATAAAATATAATTGAATCTAATAAACAATGATCATCATTTTGATTATATTTGAAGGCTAATAAAGGATTGATTTTACTTTGAACATAACTTAAAAATTCTGGATATTCATTAGCTAAACCACCTAAAGCATTAGCAACAATACCAGCAAAAGGAGTTCCATCAGTAGCTTCAGCAGTAGCAGTAATATTTGTAACAAAACCACCTAAAGCAGCACCAATTAAATGAGATGATAATTCAGGAGCATAATTTGGTTGTAAAGCAGCAGCCCAACCAGAAGCCAAACTTCCACCAGAATAACCCCACATTACAACTTCAGCTTCTGCATCAATACCAATTGAATGATTACCAGAATTCAATGCGGCTCTAATTGAATTAAGGACAGCTTGACCTGATTGTCTACCAACAGTAAAAGTACTTTTTGGACCTTCATAATCTGGAGTAACAACGAAAAAACCTTGATCTAATAAAGCAGTTATAAAATAAACTTCACTTGATGTAGCTAAAGTAGTTAATGGAGAACCTTGTTGTAAAGCATAAGATGGAGCACAATCTAAATCAGCAGAATCTTCATAAGTTTGATAAGAAACAACTTTTTTATTATTAGAATTATATGGTTCAAGAATTGTAGTAACGATAGCATTAGCATTACCAAAAGAATCTTCAGATCTAACTAATAATTGCCATGAATTTTTGACATTAGCAGCACCAACAACATTAGTTAAAGGATTTGGAGTAGTTCTAACTTTTAAAATAGCACCATTTGGTTGACTTTCATAACCACTTGGAGGACTATAAAAATCATCAATTTTAGGACTAGTTGGGCCACCTAAAGGACCAGCAGTAGCAACAATTAATAAGAAAAACCAGATAAAATTCATTTTTTTGATCTTGTTGATCTAACTTAAATCAATAAAAAGCCAGCAAGATGAAAGGTTTAAATAGTTTTTAAATCATACATCTTGTTCTTTAGCGATGGAGGTCAACGAATTGAAATGGTTTTTAGTTTATAACCTTTAGTTAGAGCTCAAAACCTGATAACCACTATTTTTTTAGTTGATAATGTTTCCCCATTTTAATTGGAGAAGTCTAGGTAGGAACTAAAAATAGTTTATTCATGTTTACTATTACAACCTTTAGGCGTTCAAATGATTATTTCATAATTCATAACTCTATATTCAACTTTTAATTCTGTTTAGTTCAAATCTTCTGGAGATAATTATCAATACTTTAGCTAAGGAAGGTTTATTACATTGAATCTACATTAAATATTAGAATAAAAGATTTGGGGGTGATGACAGAGAGGTGTATAATTTTCTTCCTTTTGGCCCCAACGTGTCTATTGCCGCCAATCATTGATTGGTTTAATTATACATTCGCAGCTTGCCTTCCCCGCTTAAATTTCTTGACGTGATGCAGAAAATAAACAAACAAAAATTCAAAACAAAACAAAACAAAACAAAATTGCAAATCAAACAATCCGATCAAGAAATTGCAGTCCTATCACGTAATTGTAACGAATGATTTCTGCAATTGCAACTTATCATTTTGTGCAAATATGTCATGCGAACTCGTCATCTATTTCATTCTTATTGTTCAAGAAAATTTTTGATAATATTTTTGATAATTTCATGTTTGTAATCATGAGCCAATAAAAAGTTATGAGGTTAGCCAATTTCAATTTGAAATTGTTTTCTTGAAGGTTCAATATTCCTTGATGTCCTTTGTCCTTCTATTATGTTTTAGAATTTATCAATTTTGCGCTATCGGGGAACAATAAAAAAACGTTGAAATTTTTCGCGTAGAAAATAGTCATAATTTAGTAATATATATACAACCTAAAAATCCAATGAAAATATCCAACTATTGGTCCGAAACATCCATCTAGAATATCTAAAGTACAATTTAATCCGTCAATTCTTTTTCCATCAAAACCACACCAGTTTTACAAATTCATTACCCCTCCAATTAATAGCTTTTTCATGCTATTAAACAATATAATAAATGAACTAAAAGCAAGGCCAGTACTTGCCAATTTAATATACCTAAATCAATAAATAAATATATAATAATTGACATCTCAATAAACCTGTTGGTTTTATTTTAACATAATGAGCTCGTTTTTTATCCGATGCATAAATTTGTACTTGACCATCAATATTATAACTTAATAAAAACTAAAGCTAAACCATTTCCTTGGATAGTATAACCAATATTAATTAAACTAAAACATTTAAGCAAAAACCAAACATTATTGAACACTAAATTTAACATATAAACATTTTTAACAATAAAAAATTTCACAATAAATAATTTTAAAACATTTTGAAAACTTAAAGTTCTACCGAGAAAATTATTATTATTTCTTGGGAACTAAAGGTACACCAAATATTTTTTAAGAAATCAAAATTTTGGTTAATTAGACAAATTAATTTAATGTTTCTTTATAGACACATATGCCAAAATTCATAGGATCTTATTTTTTATTAACAGTTAAGAGTTTAATCTTAGAGATATATAACTGACTCATTTGAATGTAAACTAATTACTAACTCCGTTTTCTCCTCTTATATGTGTATATTCTCTGTTTATAACACTTTCTTCGTTGAGCCTCTTTCCCAAACTTGGTTTTGTAATTTCAATTCATTTTCAGTAAACACCCACATATAACACTCAGAGATCAAACACTTTACAAAGATTTTCTTTTCGTTATTTCAAGATCTGAAATTTTATTTGATTTATTTATACAGTTGATTAATGAATGGATAGTTAATCAATCATAGTAAGAATCTGTATTTTTCAAGACATATTTTAAGATCTTATTTTGGCAAATTTGACAGTGTGTATTTTTTATTTTTTTTTTTTTGCTTTTTTCTTTCAGCCGCATAGTTTCACAAAATAAAATTTTGCAATCAAACATCAAATAACAACTTCTCTTTAATCAAGTGGGTTATACTATTATATCATGAAGTGGATTATATTAATATATGATTAACTATGTAATTTGATTTTAGCAAATAGGGGCTCCATAATAATTAAAAACCTATAAATATTCGAACGATTTTTCAATTTTTTCATCAATTTTTTTTTTCTAATCATCAATTAAATATGAAATTTTCTACTACTACTTTATTTGCTTTAGTTTCTGTTGCTCAAGCCGGTTATTTCAGAACTCCATCAAGAACTGAATCTGAAGAAGGTGTTACCACTTTACCATTAGGTTTAAGTGAATGTGAAGGTGGTGTTACTACTTTACCATTCCCAATTGCTTTAGCTGTTAAAGAATGTGATTCTGATTATATTTTTGATATTGTTTATGAAATTAATGATGGTCAATTAGAACATGGTAATAGAGAAAAAGTTACTTGTTCACATTGTTTTTCTACTCCAACTCCTTTATCAGAAGTTTGTGAAAAAAGATGTGATAGTGAACCAATTGCTGAACCAATTAATGAATATTGTACTATTGTCAAATCAGATTGTATCGATACTTTCAGATTACATAATTCTGTTTTAACTGATGAATATCATAGAATTGGTGAAATTGTTGCTAATCATCAATTTCAATTTGATAAACCAGTTCAACCAGATGCTTTATATACTAGTGGTTGGTCAGTTGTTTATAAAGATGGTTATTATTTATTAGCTTTAAATGGAAATACCGATTTCTATCATTGTAAAGTTGATGATTGTGGTGTTTATAAATTATATGATGCTTGTATCGGTGGTCAATGTTCAGAAGTTGAAATTATTATTATTTTAGTTGTTGAAGAAAGTTGTAATTAAATTACACTAATGTTGTGAGGAAAGGTGTGTTTTAATTCTGGTTTTAAAATTTTTATTGGGTTTTTCTTTATTTCGGTTTTAATCTTTGATTAATTTTATTTAATATATAATTTTGTAACATTCTAGCTTAGTTGTTTGTCTTCCCCATTTATCTTACATTATCATTGAGAATGTTTTCTTTAATTAAAGTGACGTATTATTGATAGTAATATTGTTATCAAACCACGTGGAAGAGAGCCGTTCAATTATATTCGATAATTCTTCAATTTATATAAAATTAAATTAACCTGTATATAGAAACCTCTATTTTTATATCTATTGTTTTTCATCGTAAGTTTGCTATTAATATACAGAATATGGAGCTAAAACTTTCAATTAGAGTTTAATAGAAAATAATACTTATGAAAACTATTAAAAGACAATAATAGTTAAGAAACCATTAAATTGTGATGTACTATTACGTTTTGGATTTATTTGTGATCCTTTTCTTATTAAAACAATTTTATAGGAGTTATTTAAAATCAATACTGAAATAAATACTGAAATCAATACAGAAATCAATACTGAAGAATTTTTATATTTGAATCTACACTTGGTCCTTTGATTTTGCGCTCGGATTAATTAGAAGATAAAAATTTTTGATCTATGTTCATTACTTGCGCTTGAACCAATGAATTATAATCAAATGAATTTCTTAGATCTATATAGAGGAAACGTTTTGTTTTTAAAAAAAAGAAAAAAAAAGCAAAACAAGAAAAAAACTAATTTCGAGATAAAACCTTAAATTGGATTTACAGTCAAAGCTCTGACGTAAAGTGCAGCACTTTTATCTTTTAGTTAATTTTGCAAACGTTTTGAAAAACATATCATGTCCTACTTTGAAGGTTTATTCCAATATTTCATTTAATGATTATGTCATTTTAATAATTATTCTCAATATCCTTAGTTAAAAAAGTCTATAAATACTAGTTAAATTTCCAACTTTTTATATAATCTGTCATCTCAAATCAACTCAAATCAACTCAAATCAACTCAAATAAAAATTAAAAAAATGGTTAAATCTATTTATATGTTATTATTTTCATTCGCTACTGTTTTTGCTGCTGAACCTCCAAAAGATGGTGACCAATTAACATTGGCTATTTTTTCAGACAGTGGATGTAATGATCAAATCGGTACTATTGATCTTGATAATCATGGTGGGGACTCTATGTGTTATACTTTAGCTGGAGATGCTGGTCATTATTTACATACCCCAATTTTACTTCATTCATCTATTGAAAATTATGAAGATGATCAATGTAACACTAGACAAGGTAAAGGTAATGCTATGCCAATTGATGGTGAATGTTGGCAAATTCCTGAAAATTTCTACTTCAGATATGAGTATATGCAAAATGTTCCTGATATCCAACCACCACTTTGTTGTTAAATTGGTGAGTAGAATGTTTTTACCAGTTTGTTTTTGTTGTTATCTATATTATCTACATTGTTTTTATGGGCTATTTGTTAATACATATATAAATAGACCCAATTCCCAGAAAATATAAATAGTTTTTATATAGAAATTAATCTTATATTTACTATTTTATCAATTCTAATTCTTTGATAACAACTTTTTTAATTGAGATGAAATTATAGTCTTGTCATTTCTTACTTTTAAAGAATATTTTCTCTTTTTTTTTAATACTATAATTTAAATTTCTACACACCTTTTTTATTAAATTATAAATAAAATATACCACAAATCTAAGAATTGCTGAAAAAAGACAAAGTCAAGTCATTTAGATTGAAGGGTTCATACAGTGGTTAAACAAGATTTTATTAGTAAAAATACAGCTGGTAGCATTTTGATTTTAGTAAAAACTTGATCAACAAAAAAATTAAAATAAAAAAAAAAATCAGAAGTAAACAAAAATATCTTTAAAAGATCATGTCATCGTCACGACCAAATACATACTCTAGTCTATACCCACATCGACAGGGTACTGGAAAATCCAATTCATCACCAAAGAGAATACCGTCTCCGAAGAGTTTAGAAAAGAAAAATAGTCAACCATCATCACCTGAAGTAGTATTTAGTCCTGTGAAAGAATCACCAAGAAAGAAAGTATATGTAATGTATGGATCTAAAAACAAAAAAAGAAGAAACAAAGTTGAAGTTCATTTAACTTCAGAAGAAGAAGACGAAGAGGGTGAAGAAAAAGAAAGTAATCCTTTGGAGAGTTCGAAAGTTAAACAATTAAACAAATATGATATTGATTTATCAAAAGATGATGAAGATGATGAAAATGAATTTAAACTAATAGATATTAAAAAATTAGCCAGTGAGTCTCCTACAAAAAGAAGAAATTTTGATTCTCAAATAGAAGGTTTAATACATATAAGTGATGATGAAACAGATAAAAAGAAAAAACGTAGAAGAACTAAACTAAAGATAGATCCAAGTAATATATTACATTCAATACAAGAGAATAAGAAATTAGAAAAAGGTAAAATATTGAAAAAATATAAACATTATAAAATTCCAAATCCAATTGAATCAAGAAAAGAATTACTTGAAAGAGCAAGTAAATATTTAAAAGTAGTGGATGATATTGTTCTGGCTAAAGTAGAACCATCATTATATTATTTTTTAGCTAAAGAACAAGCAAATACATCACAACATGAAACAATGTCAACTGATGAAAGATTTCAAATTAAATGGGAAAGGTTTTTTGGTGGTTATTATGGGTATAAAAGGCAATCTATAATCGGTAGTTTTATTAATGATAAATTAGGTAAGAAATTAAGGTCGAATCAAAATAAAACAATTAGTTATTGGACAATACCATCATTTTCAACCTATGTATTAAGTAATGAAATTATTATTCGATTAATTATGGAAGATTTAAAACTAAATTTTAATGATGCTGAAAGATTTTGTCAAAATAGTACTGATTATGGAAGTATAGTCGCTGATTTTGTTGATATTATAGATGATGAAGAATTTAGTGAAGAAGAAGTAGAAGAATTTAAAGAAGAAGTAGAAGAGGAATCAAGTAAGAAAACTACCAATCGTGATAAGAAACGTAGACGTAAATAGGAAATATATTTTAATATTTTAATATATTTATACCACCGAGAGAGACCAAATCCAAATCGGGTCGAAGCAAAAAAAAAAAAAATTCTCTTATCAATTTTTCACTTTCTTTTATACATCAAAAGACATTTCCAACAATTCAGTTTCTTAAATTATTAAATTCGGTGAAAAATCCGATTCATTCAAGAACCTTCTTTCAATCTACTAAAATGTTAAATGATATAGTATTTGCAAAAGATATATCATGTATTGCAATTACTGGGAAAGATGCATGGAATAGACCAAATCCTCAACCAATTACAATATCAGTTGGTTTAAAAACAGATTTTCATAAAGCTTCGTTGCTGGATAATTTAAAATATCTGATTAATTATGCTATATTAACTAGAAATATAACAGAATTTATGAAAATTAATGAACATTTAAATTTTAAATCTTTAAATAATATAGCTGAATCAATAAGTAAAATTTGTTTAGATTTAAAAAATGGTGGTGGAGATATTGTAACTGTTAAAATTAAAAATTCAAAAAGTGAAATTAGAGCTGATAGTATTGAATATATTATAAATAGAAATAATTTAAATCAAGAAGTTCCATATGATATTTTTAAAGTTAATAAATTAAGATTACTTACTATAATTGGTGTTTTCACATTTGAAAGATTACAAAAACAAATTGTTGATATTGATTTAAAATTTGAAATCCATGATAATTCAAAATTAATTATAAATGATATTTTAAAAGATATTATAGAATATGTTGAATTATCAAATTTTAAAACTGTTGAAGCATTAGTTTTTAAAGTTGGTCAATTAATTTTTCAAAAACATAATAATAAAGGTATTAAAAATGTTGAAGTTGAAGTTACTAAAATAAATGCTTTTAGTCATGTTGAAGGAGTTGGTGTATCATCATTAATGAATATCGATTCTTTTAAAGATTCTCCACCTATTGAATTAATTAAAGAACAACAATTAACTTCATTTAATATGCCAGTTGAAGAAAAAATTAATAATTTTAAAGGTAATCATACAGCTTTTATTGCATTTGGATCAAATTCAGGAAATCAATTAGAAAATATAAACAAAGCATTTGAATTAATTAAAAATGAAAATATTGAAATTGAATCAACTTCTTCATTATATATTTCAAAACCTATGTATTATTTAGATCAACCTGATTTTTTTAATGGTGTTATAAAAATTAATTTTAAAGATAAATCTCCTCATGATTTATTAAAAATTTTAAAAGATATTGAATATAAATATTTATCAAGAGTTAAAGAATTTGATAATGGTCCAAGATCAATTGATTTAGATATTGTATTATATGATGATTTACAAATTAATACTGAAGATTTAATAATACCTCATAAATTAATGTTGGAAAGACAATTTGTTTTACAACCTTTATGTGAATTATTACCACCAGATCAATTACATCCAATTAGTTCAGAATCTTTTCATGAACATTTAAAACAATTAATTAATAATCAATCAATTGATGAACAAATTGAAAATCAAATGTTTCAATATTTACCAATATCAAGATTATCACCAGATGATAATATATTAAAATTTAATCAAGTTAATTATAATAGTCCAACTTTAATTATGGGTATTTTAAATATGACACCAGATTCATTTAGTGATGGTGGAAAATATTTTAATAATGATTTAAAAGAAATTATTAAACAAGCAGAAATTTTAGTTGATCAAGGTTGTCAAATATTAGATATTGGAGGAGTGTCAACTAGACCAGGTAGTATTGAACCAAATGAAGAAGAAGAATTAAATAGAATCTTACCATTAATTAAAGAATTAAGATTAAATTCTAAATTTGATAAAATATTAATATCAATAGATACTTATAGGTCAAAAATTGCTGAAGAAAGTTTAATTGCTGGAGCAGATATTATAAATGATATATCAATGGGATTATATGATGAAAAAATTTTTGATGTTGTAGCAAAATTTGGTTGTCCATATATAATGAATCATACAAGAGGTACACCTAAAAATATGTCAAAATTAACAAATTATGAATCCAATACAAATGATGATTTAATTGAATATACAATTGATCCAAAAAATGGACAAATTGAAATTGATTTATTACAAGATTCAAAAAATTTATTAAATGGTGTAAGTAGAGAATTATCATTACAAATTTTTAAAGCAATGTCAAAAGGTATTAAAAAATGGCAAATTATATTAGATCCAGGTATTGGATTTGCAAAAAATTTAAAACAAAATTTTACAATTATTAAAAATGCTTCATTTTTTAAAAAATATTCTATACAAATTAATAATAAAATTGAAAATAAAGAAGAAATAAATCATAAATATTTAAGTTTTAATGGTATGAGTTTATTAATTGGTACTTCAAGAAAGAAATTTTTAGGTCAATTAACAAATAAAGATTTACCAAATCAAAGATTAATGGAAACTGCTGCTACAGTAACTTCATGTATTGAACAAAATACAGATATTGTAAGAGTTCATGATGTTAAAGAAATTAAAGATGTTATAATAACAAGTGATGCAATTTATAAAGATATATATTAAAATGTCTATCTATTTTTTTTTAGTTAAACCTCTTTTTTTCATTTTATTACTTATATTTTTATTCCAAACCATCCCACTCATAATTGACCTATTAAATCCATAAACATCATGAATATCATTATATAAACTATTTCTTTCAGCTTGAGTCATTTCAGTTAAATTTTTATTTTTATTTTTTTGATTTAATTTATCTCTTTGTTTTGATACAAATTGTCTACATTTATTAATTTCTTCTTGTGGTAAAGAACCAAATCCATAACCACCAATTTTTTTAAAACAACAATCAATTAATAAATTACAATCTAATAATTTTTTTGGAAAATTTTGTAAAAATTGAAATAATTCAATTTGTTCAGCTTCACCTCCATTTGTTGATTTAAAATCTGGTGAATCTAAACATAATTTTAAAATTGTTAAAGAAAATCTAAATATAGTTTTTGAACCTTCAAACCATAGTATATCCCAAACTCTTAATACAGTTTCAATTGGTAAAATTCCAACAAATAATGACATAAACCATGATGAAGTAATTAATGTTACAGGAGGTAATCTTGTTAAAATTTTATCTTCTTGTAATTTTTCACCTTCAAAATTTTTACCCAATATATTCCATAAATTCGGTATATATTCTTTAACACATAATATTAATACACCTTGATCTGTATGAACACCTTCTAAATCTTGCAGATGAACATTTGGTATAATTTTTTCAGTTAATATAACCAACATCCAAAATGATCTTTCTTCAGTCATAAATAATAATAAAAGTCCAGCTAAAAAATTTAATGATTGACAATAACCAATTTGAGGTTGATAATGAGCAAAAGCAACTAAAACTCTACGTAAAGATTTAATTAATTGAGTTTCTTCTTTTATTGTTGAATTACCAATTGTACCATCTTTTGATAAATTTGAATTAAAATAAATATTATCAGGAAATGTTCTATTTAAATCTCTTTCAATAACTTCTGTATCTTTATTTTTAATATTTTTTGTATCTTCAATAATTTGATTATATACACCAATATTTTTATTTAATTTATCATAACCTCCAGCATAATAAAACCATGCATTACCTCTCCATTCTGAAGGTATTCCTTTACGAATCATTTTTTTAACTTTATCTGATCTTGCGGGAAATCTTGTTGGTATTTCATCTTCATCATCTTCATTTATTTGAAATCCATTATTTTTCATTAATATTTGCCATTTTTTCTTTTGTCGAATACATTGTTCAGAATATAATTTAAACCAATCATTATACTTATTTAATGTTATACCACTTATAGTTGAAATTTTTTTAAATCCATATCTATCAAATTTTGATTTTAAAATTTCATTATGAGATTTCATATTTGTTATTTTAATATAATCTTCTCTTGATTCTATACTTAAACTATGTCGATTAATTAATAATTCTTCTTCATTATCGATATTTTTAAAATCTAAATCATCTAAACTTTTTAAAATTGAAGGATCTATTAGATTTTCATCTTCAATATCTGTTGATGAAGATCCAGATAATTGCTTATTACTATTATTACTATTATTATTATTATTATTATTAAGATTGCTATTATTATTTATATGTATACTGTTTCTTTGAGGAGGAGAATCAGCGCCATAATATGCTAATAATGAATAATTTCTTGAATAGGAACTATCATTTCGTTGATGACCATTAGTATCATTAGTAGTGTTATTATTATTATTATTATTATTATTATTATTTGGATCTAAATATGAAACTTCTGTAGGGTTTTTTGTCATGCTATAAAGTTTGTTTTCAAAGTGAATTAGTTGATGATTTACAAAAGTGGGTTATCTAGTGGTACTTCTGTAATTGTTAATAGTTGTAGTTGTAGTTAATTGGTTGCTGCGGTGGTTGCTATGCTTATTGAATTGATACTGTAGTTTCAAAATTGCTCTTTTGTCGGTTTGATTAAATTATTAAATTTATTCTGACATAGATAAATTAATTTAAATCTTTTATAAATATTTCTCTTTTAACTTGGTTCCGGAATCAACTATTTAAAAAGTTCAAAAGGAAAAGTTGATGATTTTGATCTACTTGTTTGAAATTGAAATTTTGAAATTATGTTGATGGAGAAATTGTAATTTCTTACATACTGCATATAAATGCCTTACTAAAAAAAATTAAAAAAATACCAAGATTTTATTTTTATTTAAGAAGAAGAAGAAGAATCAAAAAAAGAACCAAAGGCAAATCAAAATTATTATTAAGATAAAGAGTTGTTCAAATGTATTGGAAAAATACTTGGTGGGAAGGTTACGTTTATCCTTCATGTGAAGAAATTATACTAAATGAAGGTATGATTGTATCTCATGATTATGATGCGCCAGTTCAATATATTAAAAAAGCTGTATATCAACAAGTTTGTTATCAAGATAGTATACCGGTATTAAATACAAATGTTGGAGTTGTTATAGATAGATTTTCTCAACCACTACCCTTAATTTCAGAAAGTTGGTATGAATTTACAAGAAATTCGACAAGAGGTACTTTTAGTTATAGTGTTGTTTCTATTATATATGCAATATCTGTACTGGCTGTTATAACTTGGTTTTTATCAATATTTGTTTTAACTAATTATACTATTAAACCTTCATTATTATTAAAATTATCAAGTATCTTATCATCAGTTTATATTTTGGTGGTTGTTATAAAATCAATAATTATTTTACATGTACAACAAAGAAATGGTTATTTACATGGAGCAAAATTATTAAGTGAAATAAATAATAATAAAGCTGTAAATATTATAGATTTAATAGTTGTATTCTTGTTACAAATTAATCAAGTTCAAGTTATTATGAGAATTTTTCAACGTCAAAAAGATAAAAGAATGACATTTTATGTTGGTATTATTGCAGCTTTAACATCTCAAGTTATTTGGGGTGTATCACAATTTTATAATTTTAATTATAATGATGAAGCAGGAGATATTTTACCTGCATTTATATATTTAGTTAGAATTGCAATGGCTTTATGTTATGCTGCAATTATAACAGTTTATTTTATAAGTAAAATTCAAATTATTTTAGCAAATAAAAAAATTTGGTTATTAAGTTTATTAACATTAATATTAATTTATAGTCCTGTTGCATTTTTTATAGCAGATGTTTCAAATGCTTTTGTTTATGAATTATCAGAAATTTTTTCTGTAGTTAATTATGTTATTGGTGTTGTTATACCTTGGGAATGGTGTAATAAATTTAATTTAATTATGAAAGCAAAAGAAAAAGAAGGTGTTTTAGGTAGAAGATTTTATGAAGATGAATTATATGAATTAGATAGATTTGAATTATTTGTTGAACAAGAAGAAGATGGAGATGATGAAGGAGGAGATGATGAAAATGAAGGTGATGAAACTAATAATAATAATAATAATAATAATACTATTGAAAAGCCAACTTCACCTGCTCCACCAAATACAGCACAAAAAATTATAGGTATATTACAACAAACTAAACATACATTTATAACTTTAACAGATAATATAATTGCAGCTGGTTTTGCAATTCCAAGATCTGTATCTGTATCAACACAATCAATGACAAGAAAAGATGAAGAAGAAGAACAAGCAAGAAATCAACATTTAAATAGAATTGAAACTATAGCTATGAATCAAATTAATAATACTGATTCAAATACTGCTGCTTCTGAAAATATAGCAACTTCAATAAATACAAATAATAGAGGTAATAATAGAAGAAATGTTTATGTTTATGCTAGAAAAGAAGTTGTACTAGAGGATGTATCAAGTCAAGGTAGTATAAATTAATATATATTAGGTTTGGGTAATTTTTTCATGACCTTTTTTTGCAATTTCTAAACATTTTTCTTCATATCCAGGTATATGAACATATTCAATACCTTTATCTTTTAATTTTTTAAATGAAGAATTATCTTTAACAAAAATATCAGGTTCTAAAACACCAACAAAACATGTTTTAATATTTGGATATTGTTCAATAATACGATCAACACAAGGTAAATTCCCGCTTAATCTTAATGAACAAGGTTCCATAGTTGTATAAATTTCAGTACCTTTTGGAATTTCTCTAGAACCAATTTTTTTAAAATATTTTTCTAATGCATTTTGTTCAGCATGTGTATTACCTTCTAATTCTCTTGAATAACCAGTTGATAAAATTTCTCCATTATTAACTAATAAACAACCAACATTAAATTGAGTTTGAGTTTCATCACATTTTGAAGCTTCATCAATTGCTAATTCCATAAATTTACGAGATTGTTCAATTGACCATTCTGGATATTCTGTTTTATAAGACCAATGACCTTCTGTACTTTCATAACAATATGCATGTAACCATAAATCTAATTCATTTAGTCCTGGATCAGAATATAATTGTAATCCTGTTATTGGACATATTTCATCAAGTAATTTTTCACCATCTTCTTCTGAATTAAACCAACTTGATGCAGCACGAGATTTACCAATCTTATCTATATTTTTAGTAACTTCTTCTAAATTAAATTTTTTATCTTTACCTAAATTTTCTCCCCATATAAATTTATTCGAATATATTGGATCATTTGCTATTGGATATCCTATATATTGTAAATGAACTCTAATTTGATGAGTTCTACCTGTTAATGGATGACATTTTACAACAGATGTATTTGTAATTGGATCATACGATATTCTCTTAAATTCGGTACTTGCTTCTTTACCTTCAATTTCATCAATTATATTTAATGTATGTTTTGGTGATACTGTAAATAATGGTTTATTAACTACTATATCATCTAATGGGAATTCACCAATAACTCTAGCTATATATTCTTTTGATACATTTCTATCTCTAATTTGTTTCATAAATTCATTTGCACCTTTTGCATTTTTACCTAGGAACATTAATCCAGAAGTTAATCGATCTAATCTATTACATGGATGAACCACTAAATTTGATTCATGTTGCAATATTTTTGTTATTGTATTATATCTATATCTACCTGTTGGATGAACAGGTATACCAGAAGGTTTATCAATTGCTAAAATTTCATCATTTTCAAAAACTATTTTAATTGGTCTTGAACTTACAGCAGGTTCTCTTCTAAAACTTCTATGAGTAATTAAATCACCATTTTTTAAAATAGATGATAAATCTGCAGGAATTGAATTAATACAAACTTTACCTTCAGATATAGCTATTCTATATTGTTCCGGGGTACGATCTCTAAATTCTTCAATAAATACATCAACTAACTTTCGATTTATCCAACGTTTTTTACAATATGTCATATATGTAAAATAATAAGGTACAACTCTACGTAATCTATTTTCAATTAAATATTTTGCACCTTCAGTTTCTTCTTCTTCAATTGTTTTACCTTGAATTATATTTGGATCACCATTTTCACCCCCCATGGTTTCATAAACTGTTTTTTGTGATTTATCAATATCTTGTTTACGTAATCTAAAACCTTGAGAATCACGTACTTTGGTAGTTGATGAAAATGGTCTTTTAATTCCTTTATTTTCAGACATTTTTAATAGTCGTTGTAACATGAAGAAAAGAGAAAGAAGAGAAAGTTTTTTTTTTTTTTTTTTCAAGATTTTGCACCAATTTATTTATTGAATAAGTCAAGCACCATGGATATGAAAAAAATTTTTTTTCGCGAGAATTTTTAATTTTTCGCCAGAAGTTCAAGACTATCGGGCCAGTTGATTTTGAAATTTGGCAAATTTACTATGAAAAAAAAATAAAAACGTCAAAACACCAAAAAGATGCTTCAATTCTTATTCTCAATGGCGAGTTACAGGAAACTAGAGATAAATTGAATAAAATGAGACCTTCCAGAAGGAGCAGAAGAATTGCTACTCTGCCAAATAAGAAGTTTGCAACCTTCAATAATGCTTACCAAATTATTTTACAAATTTCACTACAAAAAGAAAAAGAAATTGTGAATCCAATTTGACTTTGAAAAATGGTTTTAATGTGACATTTCCAGAGTCAGTGAATTTGTCTATTAACCTTTCTCCCACTAAAAATATATAGTTATATAGCTTTTAATGTTTATAAAATGTATATTTTCAATTAAAAATTCTCTCGCGCTAAAATTTTTTTTTCATATCCATGGTGCTTGACTTAT